>JAPYYR010001810.1:0-14483 GCA_030523065.1 Aphidius colemani
AAAAACATCAACAAAAATAAAAGATGAAACAAATAAAAAGAAATCAAATGACAAAAGAAAATTAGAAAATAATAATTCATCGTCATCATCATCTTCGTCATCGTCCTCTTCATCATCATCGTCATCGTCTTCATCAAGTTGTAGTGTAAAAACAACAATAGCCACAGCATCAACAACAACAACAGCAACAACAACTACTGCAGCTGCAACAACAGCAAGTGTGATAAAAAAAGAATCAGTTAAAAAAAATACTGGGGATGATGAAACAACAAAAACACGTAGCACTATTAATAATAATAATAATAATAATAATAATAATAATAATAATAATAATAGTAATAGTAGTAATAATAAAACAAAAGATTCAAGAGAAACACGTACACCATCACGTGAACCAGATAAAACAATAATAGTAATAGTAGTAATAATAAAACAAAAGATTCAAGAGAAACACGTACACCATCACGTGAACCAGATAAAACACGTAGTGGTAATACGACAAAACAACGTCGTTTAACTGATGATGAAATTAAAAAACAACAAAGAGGTAGAAAAAAACGTGAAGATATTAATGATAAGCAACGTTGTGATAAAGATGATAATAGTGGTAATGATAGTTCAGCACCGTATTACAAAGGACCAATACAATTTGGTGATCGTTTAAAAGTATATTATGGTCCAACACATGATTCAAAAGTAACATATGAAGCTAAAGTTATTGATATACAACGTGTTGAAAATGGTGAACTTGATTATCTTGTACATTATACTGGTTGGAATACACGTTATGATGAATGGATTAAAGCATCAAGAATTGCTCAAAATTTTACACAAACACAAGGACGTGTTAAACGTACAAAAACAACATCACGTCCACAAACACCAAGCACAAGTAATAATAAAACTAATAGTAATATTAAAACAACATCAGCAACATCATCCACAACAACAACAACAACAACAACAACAACAACACAGCAATAACAACAACTACAACAACATCAACAAATAAAAAAAAATCACAAAGTGTTACACCATCATCAAATAAAAATTCGTCATCATCATCAAATATAGTATCAAATGCATCAACAACAACACCACCATCATCTTCGTCTTCATCATCTTCATCATCATCATCATCATCAACGACAGCAACGACAGCAGCAGCATCATCAAAAGATAAGGAGAAAGATACAACATCACAACCAGTGCGATCAACAACACCTTTGTCTGTTGCAAGTTCAAGTTCACGTACTAAAAGTCCAGCAACACCAGCAAGTAGTAGACCAACAAGAAATACATCACGTAATGTTGAAAATATTGGTATTGAATTACGTAGACGAACACGTAGAACATCTGGACATACAGATTTATCAGTTGCAAGTGAAAGTGAAGATAGTGATGCTTATGAAACTGATACAACTGAACCAGAACGTGCTAGAACACGTTCACGTGGTACTGAAGAACGTCGTCGTCGTGAAGTAAGAAGAAGAGTTGAAGATCGTATTAAACCAGATGAAAATAGTGAAATTGATGATGATAAAGATGAAGAAGAAGTATTACCAAGAAGAACAAGACGTATATTACGACGTACTGTTATAAAACAACATGATATTAAATCTGAAGCTGAAAGTTGTGGTAATGCTGATGAAACAGATGATATTGATGATGACGATGATGATGATGATGATGATGATTGGAACTCCACCTACAATAACAACAGCTGAACAGTGTACAACAAATTTAGATGAACCACCAAAAGGTCGTGATTTTGATCTTAATCAAATACGTTCTGAGCTCAAAGGTTTTGATAAAGCTGTTAAAATGGAAGTTTTACATGTTGAACCAGAAAACTCGGGCGATGAAGATATAAAACCAAAAATCGATGAAATTGAAATTAATAAAAAAGATATTAAAAATGAAAAAGATAATAATAAAAAACAACAAGATGATATTAAAATAAAAATTGAAGATACAATAATAAAAGATATTAAATGTGAAACAAAAAAAATAGTTGATAATAATATTAAATTAACAACACCAGCACCATTATTATCAACAACAACAACAACGACTGAAGATGTTTATGAGTTTAAAGAACCAGAACCATTTGAGTTTGAAGTACGTAATAAACGTGATTCTGGTGGTAGTAGTAGTGGTGGCGGTGGTGATAAAGATAAATCAATTATTAAAAAACGTGTTTTTGATGAAGAACCAAAAAGTCCAAAGAAAAAACAAAAAATTGCAATAAGTCCAAAAGATAAAGATATTAAAAACGATACATCATTATTATCAACATCAATATCAACTCCAGTTGCTAATGTTGGTGATATTGAGCCAAAAAGAAAAGTAAGAAGATCATTAATTAAGAAAATTGATGAAAATATTGAGAGTTGTAGTCCAACAAAAACCATTATAACCTCAAAAGACCATGAAAAAATAAATGAACCATCAATTATTGTTCCACCAAAATCATTGGTATCATCACAAATTGTTGCTCCAATTGTAGATAATAAATCATCACCAGTATTAACAACAAACTTTGACACAGTATTTACTGAAACTCCAAAGAAAGATGATAAATTATCTGATAAAAAGGAAATCGATAATAAAATAACAGAAAAAGAAATACAAATTAAAGAAATAGAAAAATTAACAACACAAAAAGAAATATCATCAACAACATCATCAACATCATCAACATTAACAACAACAACAGCTAAAAAAATATTATTAAAAAAAATAGAAACCAATGTTAAAGAAGACATTGTTGTAGAAACAAAAAAAGATAAAGAAAAATTACCTATTGTGCCAAAAATAATAGATACATCATCATCAATTGTATCGAAAATTGTGATACCAGGACCTAGAATTGCTCCAACAATTGAAAGAAAAATATTAGAAGCAAAAGCATCAAGTGTTATATCATTATCAACTGGTGCAACAATGATGACAACAGTATCATCACCAATAACACCAGCACCAATATCAACACGTTTACCAGCAACATCATCAATTGAAGAAAAATTATCAGCAGCATATAGACAATCTAAAACAAAAGATTTAAAACGTGATGATGATAATATTGAAATTAAAAGAAATATTAAAGACAATAGTAGTAATAAAAAAACAGAAACAATAACTAATAGAAAAACTAAAATAATTGAAAGTTTAAGAAAAATTGAAATGGAAAAGAAAAAAGAACAAGAAGAAGCTGCTGCTGCTGCTGCTCTTGCTGCCGCTGCCTCAGCCACTGCAGCAGCAGCTGCTGCAGCTCTTCTAAAACAACAACAAGAAGAAGAACGTCGCAAAGAAACACTGAGACTTGCAATTAAGAAAAAAGAAGAATATGATAATGAATTGTTAAAGTTACAAAAAAAAACAGAAACTAAAAAATCAATTGATAATAGAAAAATTGTTGATAAACATACAAATGACGATTGGAAGAAAAAAATTGATCAAGATATTGAGTCATCAAAAGAAACTGATCGAAAAAGAAAAAAAATTATAAGTCAAGAGTTTGTTGACTCAACTGATTCAAGTGATTCTGAAGAAAAATTAGTTATTGATAATTCAGATAATCAAGATGATAATAAATTTAATAATACAAATAAAAATATACGTAATGAAACAACATCATTTGAAATGAAATTAAAAACAGAATTAAATATTAAACAAAATAATCAGTCACAACAATCATCAACATCATTAAATGATACAAAAACAAACATTGCTACCGCTAAAGTTGAAGAAGAAAGTGAAAATATGAGTTTATTACTTTGTGAAGAAGAAATACCAGGTTCACCAGCACCAATGATTGAAGTGTCTGAACATGATACAAATATTGATTGTACAATAAGAAAAGATGATGTTACTGATAAAAAAATCTTACTATTAGAAATGCCATTTGCAAGTGCACCATCATCATCTGGTGGACAAAGTATAATTTCAACTTCAAATATTTCAAATAATTGTCAAGTACCAATGACGACTATTCAACAAAATATTATACCTGAACAGCCTAAAATTGTTCATCCAGTACCAGTACTTGCACCACCGCCTCCACCAACTCCACCACAGTCAGCTCCAGCGCCATCATCGACAGCAGCAATAGCAACTGTAGTACCATCATCATCATCATCATCGTCATCATCATCAGTACTAGTACCAACAGCAGCAGCTGTTATTCAGCAACCAATAAATCGACGTGTAAGTAATGAAGCTGCACCTGTTATGGAAAATACACCACCAACAACACCAGATTCATTAATATCAAATATATCTGGTTCACCAAGAACTGAAGAACAAAGTGGTGGCTCACCATTATCTGATGATAATACAAAAGCAAATCGTGATAGTTTTGAAGCTGATAATGATAGTATTGGTGGTAAAGCACAATCTGGTTATAGTGAAGATGATACATCATTAAATAATGAAGCCGGGAATGCAATGCAAAAAATTCAAAAAGCTCTTAAACGACCAATTGAAGATTCAGCATCACCTAAAAAGAAAAAACGTAATCGTAAAAATTCGGAATGTAGTAATACTGGTAGTAAAAAACATTCACTACGACAAAGTACAAGACAAACAAGGCATGGCAATAATGCTGGAAGTGATAGTGATGATAACAGTGAGGGTTCCAATTTAACAATTGGTAGCAATACAATTATAACACCGTTGATTAATGTTAATGGTTTAAATGATATTAATAATTCATCGAGATCACCAAAACCAACTAAATATAATTTTTGTGTTGAACTTGGTAAGTTTTAATTACTTTTTTGTTTTTTTTTTTAATTTAATTTTTTTAATATTATTGTAATAATACTTATTTATTATTTTAATTTTATTACAGACCCTGGACTTGATAGCTGTCAAAGAATAGCAATACTTCAACAAAGAATAACAGATTTAAAAACGACATATAATGCAGTTAAATTAGAACTTGCAGGAATTGAAAGAAGAAGAAAAAAATTACGAAGGCGTGAACGTGAAGGTAGATTAAAACGTAAAAAAGCCGAAAAAGAAAAATCTAAAATTGTCAACATCAGTACTTGAATATTCAAAAAGATTTTTTTATTTTTTTCTTATTGATATTTATTTATTTATTTTATTTTTTTTTCTTTCGTTTTTATTTATTTATTATTTTTTTTTTTATTTTTTGTTTATAAAAAATTTTATTGCAGCAAAGAAGGAAGCTAAAGCAGAGATGCAACAGGCCTGTTCTTGATGGATAAAATAAAATTGTTTTGCACAATTTTTATAAAATCAGCCAATGTTTTTTATAATAAAAAAAAAAAAAAGAAAAAAAAAAATATGCAATTCGAGGAAGGTGCATAGTTCTGATGTCTATCAGTACTCAATTGTTTTTTTTTTTTTTTAATATATATATGTCAAATATCGTCCATTCTTTATAGCTTCTTCCCTCAATTATTATTATATTTGTTTATAAATTAATAAATTGTAGATATTATGTTTAAGATTTTCTTTTTTTTCGTTAGAACACAAAATGTATTAAGTGTTCTCATAAATTTCAAAAGATTAAAAAAAAAATTTACTATAATATGTGAGGGAAAAAAGTACAAAATTATTTATTGGAAAATTATTAACTTTTCTTTTTTTTTTTTAAATTAACAATTTTTTTTCCATTAATTTGCGATAATGAGTTTGAATATTATCAATGTTAAATTCAAATATACCAATATATTTTTTTATGGCATCTTGAAATTTTAACTATCAAAAATTAAAGTGAATTTTTCAATATAATCAATCAGTGTAACACCATTTACTTGGTAAATTTGTAAATTAACATCTTCACTTTTTTTTTTTATTAATTAAATAAAAGAAAAAACGGTCGTATTTTATATAAAACAAAATAATAATTCAAGTACTGATTTAATATAAAGAAATATTTCTCCTCTTAATATTGTCATATTTATGGGAAAAAAAGAAAAAAAAAATTGAATTTATACATTTTTTTGTTTAGTAATTGAAATTAAAAAAAAATGCAATCATCAATAGAATTAATTTTTACTTGTTTAAGTTGATAAATATAAATTTAAGAGAATTAAAAAAAAATTATATATATATAGTATATATATCATATACATATGTATATATAAACATATAATAAATGAATAAAAAAAAATGATTAAATCATAAATAAACATGGGTAAATGATTTTTTTAAAAATTTCTTATTTATACAGTAAGTTTTGTTACAATTTATTTTTTATAAATGAATGATAATTGGTTAACAGCCATTTTCATTTTGTTTTTTTTTTTTTTTTTAGATAAAATACTTTGATTAATTTTATATCTAAAAAAATTCACCTGCTATTCAAATTGATCATTTAAAATTGAATTTTTTTCTCTTTTCTTCGTTTCATCATGACATAATTAAATCTAATCTATAACGTAGAGATTTTATCAAGGAAAAATAATAATAATTGTGTATAAATATATAGAACAATTCATTGAAGACATTTTATTATTAAAAAATAAAACTAACAAATAATAATTGTTTAAATATTTTAAATATAAATCTATTAGATTTACATATATGCACTTGTAAGAAAAAAAAATTCAATTCACGTATTTAATCTGAAAAAATAAAGATAAAAATAATAAACATTATAAATAACATTTGTTTTGTCATTGTTTTCCTGAACTCTAAAATTCATAGCTCATTACAGATAAAAATAAATTAAAAAATAATAAAATAAACCATCTAAGAAATTATTTCTCTACTATAGTTAATGATAATTAATAATAATAATAAAACAAAACTGAAATATACACAAATATAAATTAATTTGTTTTCAAAAATTGTTGTTGTTGTTGTTGTTGTTGTCGTTTTGATATTAATTTTTTTTGTTGATCAACAAAAATTGATTGAGCAACATTTTATATTTATGATAAAAAATGTGTGTGTCAACATGGTGGTGATGTTGATGTATTTGTTGTATCAACAGTAACATTTGTTGGTTCAACATCTTTCGTTTCTGATTCTATACCAAATTGTTGTCTAGCAAATGATATTTTTTCCATTAATTCATGATGTGCCTCCAATCTTTCTATACAATGAAGACATGCAGTTTTTGGTAATGGATCATTCATTTTGACCTAAAAATAAAAAATAAATGAATTAGTTTAAGTAAAAATATTCTATAATTTTTGTAACTGATACTCACTGTGATTGGTAAATATGCATTTATTTTTTCAGCCAACTTCATTCGTTCACCCTCTTCCCCATAAATATGAATAACAAAACGATTCATTTTGCTACAAAGTCTACATATAAAACCAGTTATTACTGCTTTATCTGTACTACCCATTGTTATTTAATTAAATAATAATTTAAAAATGATTAAATTATCTAATTTTACAATGTCAGGACAAAATGTCACACACAGAGCTTACACGATCCTACTTTTTTATTTTTATTTTCTGTTGTTGACTCAGATGTTTTATGGGGATGTTTAATCACTTGATGATTAAATGTTATATTTACAATAATACAACAACAATATAACTGTATTTTTTAAAAATTATAATAATTATTATAATAAAACAATTGTTGTATATTTTTTTACTCCTTTTTAGATGAAAAATAAAAGTTTTGTTTATTAGTTGGGCTTTGTATGACTGGCGCTTACAATGAAGTGGTGTCGTTTTTATTTTTTTATTATTTTCTCCTCTTTTACTGATATGTATTTTTTTTTTCAGCAGTGCTGTAGTTATGTTTTGATATTTAAAACAATAAATACAATGCTTATTGCTGTAAAGATATCAATATGAGCTTGAAAAAATTGAAAATATATTTATGTTGTATATTTTTTTAATTGACTGGAGATTAAATTTATTGTATTTATTTATTTTTAAGCTATTTTTCGTGTTATGGTAAGGAATATACGCTCCTGATGCTACGTTTACATGTATACAAACAATTGTCACTACTGTCAAAATCAGCAGGTCCATTGAATTTACTATTATTTGATATTTTTATTATAAGTTATAATTTATGAAAATATTGACTCATATTGAATTAATTTTTAATTTTTTCTAATTTACATGGAAAATAATAGATAAAAAATTGATAAAAAATGTAATTATACGATTAAATTTGATTTTTTTTGTTATTTTTTATCAAAGTGTGGGCAAATGTGGGGATCAAAGACAATTATGTCATCACCATCACCAGCCTTCGTAGCGCAGATGGCAGCGCGTAAGTCTCATAATCTTAAGGTCGTGAGTTCGATCCTCACCGAGGGCATTATTTTTTGGCAATTATTATTAATATATTATAAATTATAAATTATAATATATATTTTTTCATGCTAATTTAATTATCTAACTTACTTTTTTTTGCAAATAAACATTAAATGCAAATAAATTTCGATTGAAAAAAATTAGTACGGCACTTTTGATTAATAAAATTTTAATTTATTCTATTTTTCGTTGATACATTTTGCTTTATTCAAAAACGAACACCGAATGCAAAACTAATGCCCTCGGTGAGGATCGAACTCACGACCTTAAGATTATGAGACTTACGCGCTGCCATCTGCGCTACGAAGGCTTCGATATTAGGTCTGTACAATTGTCTATTATCAGTTTGTTTTGATAAAAAAAAAAAAAAAGACTAACAATGTATTGATAAAAATAGTTAATCAACACAAAAAAATTATAGCCGACTACCAGAAGTAGTAAAACCAATCATGTTCTAATAATTTATAGATCAACAAAAAGATTTAGAAGCTTTAAGTATATTAAAACATTGAAAATTTCATCAATTTATGTTTAAAAAGTCATCACTCAATTACATAAGTTATATACTCGTTTGAATATTTATTTTACTATTGTATTTGGGAATTCGAACTATGTTTGATAAGGGTTCAGTCTCTCCTCCAATTTAATTATTTAAAATTTAATCTCCAAACTCTGTGCTTAAAATGATTACAAAATAAATGACACTATTAATTTTGTAGTGTTAAAATTTTTATCTACAATAAGTAGGTATATATTTTTTTTTTTCCTTCTTCTTTTATAATTTTACAAATAAAATCATTAAGATTACTGTCTCAGTACATAATTAAGTAACAATACAGTAAAAACCCATGACAATTATATTCTATTACAATGAAAATGTGTGTGGCTATTTTAAATAAACTTAAAATAACAAATTTTAAATTAAATAAAAGTTACTATCACAAAATTTGCATAATTTAATCATTTGCAAAATATCAAAGTAACTTGATCAAAAGCGAAAAATATTTACAATTATCTAGACATTCTATGACAATGTTTTAATGTAAACCTGAGTTAACAAAAAAATCGACACGTAAATTTTTGAATACTGAATGACAAAAAATAAGCTAATATTTGAATAAAAAAGAACATTAAAATTTGCCTTTTAAATTCAATTAAAAGCATAATTTTTCAAATTAAAATTATTAAATATATACACGATAATTAATATAAGAAATTTAGAAGTCAGAAAAACTGTACAATACATTACAAGTACAAAATAAAAATAAATAATAATTAATAAAAATTATTTATGAATTATCGTGTATTTGGCGTAACTTGTCCAACAGCAGAAACATCAGATGATTTTGTAACACGTGGAATAAATGTTTGAGAATTTATCTTCCTTAATGTTGTTATTTTTTGTGTACATTTTTGTGTATCATCAATTTTTCCATCGTTTAATTCATCTGTTGTGTCATTTTTAGCTTTTTTTGTGTCTCGTGTTTTATTAAATCTACGTATTTCAAATGTTTTATCAGAATCTCCATTAATTTTAATTGTTCCATTATCTTGTCGTGATTTAGGGCTTGCTACTGGTACATTGATTTTTCTTGAACTTTTGTTGCTCAACTCTGCAAGGGATGTTGGACGTTGATACATTAGTGTCGAACGATTCCATGGATCCAATACTATCGATGGTTTCCAACTGAAATAAATATATTTCAATTAATATCTGTTCATAATAATAATTTAATTAATTTAATAAAACAACTTTTTTATATTTTTTTTTCAATTATTACATTAAAAACTTACCCCACGTGGCTAAATATTGCAGCATGAAACATTATTTAAAAAGTGAATCTATTATGTTCGCGTAATACTATAAACAATAATAAACTAACTAATAAATTTTTTACAATAAATAAATAAAAATATTATCTACAATTTCATGCTTATAATTTGTTGTTTTTTTTTCAAATAATTAATTAACAGTCTTTTTAATTTGATTTAAAAATGCTCATGCATATTATATATTTAATTATTCAATAATAATGGGTAGAATTGACTCGTAAATTGAGTAAATGAGCATAAATAATAATGCTCAATGAGCATAAAAGTAAATAACCGAAGATCAAGTCACAAAGAGTCACACACTCTACCTTCCCGATCCTGAAGCTGATAGGATCACATTTTTATAACCAGGGCAGCAAATAAAAATATATTTTTTAATTTTTGTTAACAATATATATATAAATGTATTTTTTGTGGAATATATGACCGAATTTTTCTTCAATAATATTACAAATAATATTAAATATACCTAACAAGAGGACCCATGGTACCATCCGAAGGAAGTGATTGAAGTAGTGATGGACCTGCTGAAACTGGACGTATTTTTTCAGTTTGTGTTGCTGCATTACAAGTTTCTTTTGATATTGTTGTACTATTTAATTCACAGCTTTGTGAATCAGTGCTGTTAAATAATTCTTGTTGTTTTGCAACTTGCATCTATTTTTTTGCATCGAAAAAAAAAAAAGAAATTATTTATTTTTATTAGCAAATGATTTATTGATGTTTCAGTTAATATATTTACTTGTAATTGATGTATTGTTCTATCTTTATCATCAAGTTGTCCCTGAAGAAATATAACTTGTCTACGTAAATCTGTCATTTTATCTGCTATATTAACATTTCCATTTGATAAATGTATATTTGCATTTGTTGTATCATCATCGTTCAGGTTTTGAAAAAATCCATTCACTGACGAGTTACTGAATGGGTTGAGAGTTTCTGCCTGTTATTATCAATCAATAACAAAAAAAACATTGTATAAATTTTTAATTATTATTTTCTTTGATGAAATATAAATTATTGATAAAATAAAAACACAAAAAAAAACAAACAAAAAACATACCCTCATTAAATCATTGTCTCCAGACTTGAATCATAATTGACACGTACCAAAAACAATTAACACAAAAATAAATAATAAAATAATAAAGTGTTAGTATTAAAAAAAAAAAAACACACACATGTGAAACAAAAATTAAAAGCAAAACAATACAACAATTTAAAAAACAAAATTTAAATAATTATTTACCTCCTGAACGACTCGCATGAGCTTTAAAAGACCAGTTTTAATGGACACAATATCTTGATGATAATTACACCTTTCAAGTCTTGGACTTCCTTCATCTCCAGAATCAAAACTTGGAGATTGTCTCTGTAACAAAATGATGTAAATAATATAATAATAATCAATAGTATATATAATTTTAATATTAAACAACTTACATTGCCATTGAGAACTTGTCTGAATGGACTTGAAACTTGTTTTGTTCGTACATTATCCAGTGATTGAGGTGAGTCAGTTGATGATCTATTCCTCAATAGTCTTGAAGTTCTTGCATTATTTAATCTGTAACATAAGAAATTAAATTATATAAAAATTATTACTCTTATTAATTGCAATATATATGTTAAAATGAATGATGAATTAATTTATAATTAAAATTATTCAACAATGATATCTTAATAATAATAAAATAATAGAAGTTGAATGCAGCATATAGTGCTACCTCAATAAATCATTTTTTCCACGAGACTCAAGAAGTGTATTGACCAATGTTGTTGATGAAATTAATATTTTAGATTGTCTTGATGAAAGTGGTGATGAGTCTCTTGTTGGTGTTGTACACTCTGATGATAGTCCAGAATCTTTTCCATTATCAGCAAAATTATTTATTCTTCCATTATTTAACTCACAATTTGTATTTAAATATTTATTTGTCATACAAACTCTTGGTATAAGTGTTTTTTTTTTAACATTAAAATTATTTTCTGATGTCATTTTTAATAAAATTCAATTCATTTAAATTTTAATCACTAAAATACTATTAAAAAACATTATTTTTTCATCAATTTCATGCGTTTTGTGATCAAGGTTAAAGCAATTTCATTTGACTATTAAAAAGCTAGGCATTTAAAAATATTTTTAGTTAAACTGAATGCCTATTGAGTCATTAATATACTGATAATATAATTTTTTTAAAAAGACATTAACAAGCAACACACATGTACACAAATAAAACTTGTCATTCATTAAATTATACGATATGCAGTTTGATGATAAAGCAAGTTCAACCGGCGTAAAGATAAATTCTAATTTCATGTCTGTACATTATAATATAAAACAATATAACAAGTCCGCCAACTAGTCAATGGTCAAGGTTACAAAAAATTAAAAATTCTCTCGCTCATAATTATATTTATAACTTTTTTCTTTTTAATCTCAAGGAATTTTTACTGACACACACACAAATTATCGATATATATATTATTTGTCATTTGGATTATATTAGTATTTATATATATTAGATAAAAAT
The DNA here is from genome assembly GCA_030523065.1 of Aphidius colemani. Lineage (NCBI taxonomy): Eukaryota > Metazoa > Arthropoda > Insecta > Hymenoptera > Braconidae > Aphidius > Aphidius colemani. The sequence goes on from JAPYYR010001810.1 coordinate 12,638, forward strand.
ATAACTTGGTACTGCGTCGTATGATGTTTAGAGGATCCTCATGATACTAAAGATATAGAGTTTAAATAGGTAGCGCAAGCGCTATTTTATAAGGAGGTAGTGGGGTCGCTCGATACCATTATTAAAGTCTTCAATACGCAGGATTTCGATACTCCTTTTTCTTCTTATAACTCCATTATAAATAATTTTTAATTTATTATTAAATAGATTATATTATTTTCTAACTAGTTGACATATTTATTTTTAATTTAAATTTACTGTGATAATTTTATTTTTTAATTTTATACATAATTTTAATGCTTAGAAGGTTTCCTTATTTGGAATTTTATGGATTTCAATGAGAAGAGATTGAAATATTTTAGGGTATTGGCTTTTAATAAGCATCAATATTTTTATAAATAAAAAATAAGAAAAATAATTAATTTTATCAAATGAAAGAGATGATTATTATATTCTTCCACTCGATAACACAATGAAATTAAATTGAGATATGTTGCTCTGATGAATCATCAAAAGTTTCGAATGGGTAAAAAGAAATACTCGATATAATTTTTTTTTTTTTAATTTTTATTTCTTCAAACCGTTATCCACTAATGAACCCATTCACTGATCAAATATTTCAATGACTGTTATTTTTTTTATTCAAATAAAAAGAAGGAAAAAAAGCATTAAAATTTAATATATATAAATTTTAAATAATTTAAAAAATAATTTTACTTTAAATATATTTTTTTTTAAATCACTCAAATGATAAATTGAAAATAAACATTGTCAACTAACTATTTACGCTCTGATAAATGATAAAAATATTTCAAAATTATTATACAAGAGTTTGTGCTCATCAGATAATAATAAGTCATAAACCAAATTAAAATTTAATTTCTTTTCTATCAAAAAAAAAATATATAAATTCAAGTGTTATGTGTAATTATTTTTTAAATTATTATTTAATAATGTTAACACATTTTTCTTCTGTTCAAGCTTAATTTCCATGTTAATTTTTAACATTAAAAACCGACCCACATTAAAATATCGACAAGCTGCATGTTGATAATACACAATGGCCTTGTTTTCTATTTATTAAATTTATTTATTCGCAACAAAACCATGCTGGGAGAAACAATTATTAATATTATCTACAGCAAGCAACATAAAAACAATAAAAAAAAAAAATTATTGTTCCATGAATAAATAAAAAATGAATTTGAAAATATAACATGTAATTTTTTTTTTAAAAGTATTTTCTTTTTTTTAAAGATGTATTTATTGTTTATACGATTAATATATTATTCACGATGCTTAAATATTTATTCTTTTTTATATTTATATTAATATATGACGATATTAGTGGATGCAAATTTATTTATATATATATCTATTTACCCATTTCGCATTGGCACATGAACACTCGGTGTTGGGACCTTTGTTGGGCCCGATATCTGCACTGTCGGCTCCTTCATTTTAACCCCTTTCCTTTCTATTTTAATTGAGTGCATTCGACACTTTAATTTAACTCTTGTCTAATTTTTATATATATGTTTTTCTTTAATTTCACTTGTTGTCGTTGCTAATTGTTTAATTTACTGTAATTTAATTTTTTGTTGATTCTTTTTCGTTTCAATCACTTTGTGTGTTAGTTGGTTAATGCGCAAATTTTTTTTTCTACTCAGTGTGCTCATTGTCCATTGATGCACGTTTTCACAATTTTAGAAACAACAACACTAATTTGTTATTATTATTTAAATATTATTCGCCTGTCCTGCAGGTATATTTTAAAACGTAATTTTAAAAAAAAATTTACGTTTTTATTTTATATACCTTTTATTTGTCTTTTCTTTTTTTTTTT
>JAPYYR010001811.1:0-19918 GCA_030523065.1 Aphidius colemani
AAACAAGTCTGTACTTTAATTAACCCATTGCAAAAAGAATTATCTAAAAATGATAATCGTTGATATGTTGTGGCATTTAATACTGACCCCTTTGCATTAGAAGACTTGAAAAAATATAACTAAAAAACTGATGATGTAGATATATAGAAACACAGATAATTGAACCTTTTTTTTTCTTTTTTTTTTTTTTTCATCAAAGGAGAAAAGATCAAGAAATATAAATGTATTCGTTGTTGAATAAATTTGTGAAGGGGGACAAAGTTTGATGTCTTATGCTGGAAGAACGACTTTGAATGTTAAGACTGGGGGGCATTCGAGCGAGCTCTCGTCCAGCAAGTCGATTCGCAGGTCGATCAGTCTTACAGTACGACTTGAAAGTCGTACAGGGTTTTCATATTTAATTACAAAATTATCATTAAAATAAAATTAAAAAAAAAAAGTGTAAATTTATAAATAAAAAAAAATAAATATATTTACTGGATGAAATATATTTAAATGATATTTTTATATAGTCATTTATCAATAATTTATAGAAAAATAAAAAAAATTGTTTCATCTATGTGAATTGTGATTTAAATATTGTTATAAAAAAAATTTGTGAGTGAAAATATTTTCAATTGATAATGTCAATTATCCGGAATAATAAATAGTGACGGAATGAAATTATCATCCGTATATAACTTTGAGTGAATTAATATTTAATTTGTCAATTTAAAATTTTTATTTTGTTTATTTTTGCTATTTAAAATAAACACAGTGTTTCGTCAAAGGAAAACTTGTTTAAAGGTAATTTAAATGGTGTTTTTTTTTTTAAATTCTTTTCTGGTTATTTATTAAATTTTATATATTTTTTTTTTCGTTATTAATGTTATTATGAATTTGTATATTGTATAAGTACAAATCAATTGATCGTATATGGATTTCCTATTTGTAATTTTCTTGTTTTATGGTTGCGAGGAAAAAATAATTGTTCAACTTCCGGCACCTGCATTCTTTTAGACTAGATTAATTTCTTTCTCTTTTATTTGATTACTTGCATTCAAGAGAGTCAATCAATTTCGTTTTGTATCGAAAATTAATTTCAAATTAAAACATCAATTTAATTTAATAATCATTCGAAAAACTTTTACGTTTAACATAGAGTAGCTTTAAACTCAATCTTTAAAAAAATCAACAGGTATATGATGTTTATTTATATTTAATTAATATTGTATTTAAAAATAATAATTATAAATTTATTATAATAAAATTCATAAATTAAAGATGACAAAGAATGTGTCATAGTGAAAAATGCAAATGTTTGTTTATTAAATTTAATGCTAGAATCATCATTTTATTTTTCATAATAATATTATAATAGTATTGTTAAAATATACAAATTTATATTGTTTAATAAAACAATTATAAATATTATTTTTATCAATAAATAATTGTTTAATTTATAATATTAAAAATGCATATATTTTTTATTTAAAAAAATGAATATTATGATTGTATTTGCCTAATGTTTTTTAGTATAAAAGTAGATAGTTAATACTAAAGGGAAGTTGTTATTGATTCATACTAATAGCAAGTTAACGAACTTACAATTCATGACGTTTTTTATGTATATCTATTGTCATTCAAGTATTGGAAAAATAAATACAATTATATATTTTTATTCTGGGGTATATTGACGAGGAAATTGTCAAGGGTGAATCAGTCTACTGTCGATTTTTGTACAACAACAACTACCAATGACAAAGTCAAAATAACAATTAGCAATTAAACAATAAAATAGCATTAAATTATAAACAATTATTTCATTTTTTTATATTTATTTACTAAATTTAAAAACTATCTCTCAAGTCAATCTAAAGTATCATTGTTTATATACCATTTTTTTTATCATCGAAAAAACTTTCTAAGCATTATTAAAATAAGAAAAAAAAATATAATAAATATATAGTTATTTTTTTTTTATGAGTAATACCTATAAACAAAATAATTAAATATTTAAAAAAAAAAAAAAAAAAGTGAAAATATATTAAAATGACAGCAGTTGCACCAATGAGGTTTGACACAAATATATATTATTTTTTATTTCAAACAATACATAACTTGAATCGTTACACATTTTCATTGTCAATAAATTTTTTTTTTTTGAGTTATTTTAATTGTCAGCAAATTAATTAGTCCACAATGCAATAATTTCAATAATTCAAAAAGAAATTTATACGTAAAAATAAGCAAGAATTTATATATTTCAATTTGATAAATTTTAGTTTTATTTTTTTCACTAAAGGACATCAAGTAACTTAGAAAATAAAAATATAAATAAAAAAAAAAAAGACACGAAACTAATTAACCTGTTAATTAACATGCGTACTGCGTTTTCTTGGATTTCTCAATGTCCTTGAGCTACACATTGCGAAAAAAAATGGAAAAAAATAAATAAAAAGAGACAAATTAAATCAATCGTGTGTAGAAAATTACTGCATTGCTTTTAAAATAAAATAATAAAGAGGAAAATAAAAATGAACAGATAATTGGATAGTCAAATCACGGGTATTGAACTGTCTCTTTTAAAAAACATGTGCAATAAATTAAATAAATGATTATGTACATGTTCATCATGAGTGTCGACCTCGAAATGACAACAATTTCAAATAATGATATTAATATTTAAAATAAATAATAATAATTTTATTATTCCTTTTGATTCTTTGTCATTTTTACTTATTTTTTAAATTTATTCTCATTTTTCTAGTGTTCTTTTAAACTTTAAACAACAAAGTCCAACAAATAATAATAAAATAACAACAAAGACAAATAAAAATGTTTTTTTATATAAATTAATTTTGACAAGTTGTTATTTATTTGTTAATAAAAAAAAAAAAAAAAAATTAAATGAAATAGTAGTTTATTTTTTTTGTGGAAAAAAAATTATGAAAAAAGATTCAACAAATGATCGACATGATTATTATTTGTCAATCATTAATACATACTAATTGCACTTGTTTGACAAGATTACCTGCAACACAATGAAGGTCAAAAGTCGTGTGTTTATATGATTATTACACCGGTGTAAAAAAATAAAAGAGTATTTTTTATTATAAAAAAATAATAGTTTTTAATATAATTATGAGCAAACAAAAATAAAAATGAACAATAAAATTGTTGACGTACTGTATTCATAATAAGATGAAAAATTTCTCTGTTTATATTAGTTTAATCGTGTGAATATTGTCAATAGATTAAAATTTTCATAGTGAAAGGAATAAAAAAAAAATGAATAAACAAGTGTTTTATTGAATGCAACTGAAAGTGCAACGTAAAATGAAGCATGTTTGCTGTCATTTTTTCAGTGTAATTGAGAGTCAAATGGCACAAATGAAAGTGACAATATAAATCTTAATGAAAGCACATTCAACCAAAGAATAAAATAGTCTCAATAAAAAAAAAAAAAAAAAATTCATTATTCAATTCATCAAATTTAAAAGTCAAGAAAAAATATTCCGTTATGTATTTTATTTTATATAAAACTTCTGTTTAAATTAGACAGGTTGAGTAGAAAAAAAAAATAATAAATCTCAAAGTTTAAAATTTTAATCGAAAAAATTGATCTATTGTTTATGAGACGTTTTTTTTCAAACATAAATTATACGTTTGAATGATTATATAGATCATTTAAAAATGATAAAATAAAAAAACATTAGGCAACTGAGGATGAAATGAAAGATGGAAAAAAAAAAAAAGCTCAGGGTATATTAAAAGAAAATGAAAATATAAAAAAAGCCGGAAAAAAATTAGATAAAAATTAAAACGGTACATAATATTACACGCAACAATTTGATTAATATAAAAAAAAATCATAGTAAATTAAATTTCACCTTCTTCAGGCTCAAATAGTTGATACTCATTCAAAAGAAAAAAAAAAAAAAAATTTATAATAAAATTTTATATATTACATAAGAAAAAATTTGCTTTCACATATAAAATATTTCCAATAGACAATATATAAGCTTATTGATAAATTTCTATACAAAAGATGATATTCAAAAAAAAGAAAAAAAAAAAGAAACAACATCATCTCACACTGATGATGAATAAAAAAATAATTATTTCTACAAAATTAACTAATTGAAAATTGGCTTTTATACTTTTTGTAATGTTGCCTGGCCCAGGGGCTATAAAATTTAGTCGGCTCATCTTGAATTTAATAAAAATATACATTTATTTACAGATAAAATAATCTGTGTGTCTGTAAATATATATTTTATTATATTAAAGTAGGACAAGGAGTTCGTGCATGCCTCGTTAAATATATGACTATAATGTCTCCGAATAAAACCTGGTGATTTTAATGCTTGTCTTTGATATCGTACATTGTTATTTCAATATTCACATACATAAATATCTTTTAAATAATTATTTTCAGTTGAACTTTAACCCTAGCACGCAATTTGAATAAATAATTTATCACCCATAGTCGTTAATAAATATTTAAACGAAAAAAACTACATAATTTTTTTACTGGATAATTTATTGAAATTTTAGTTGAAAAAAAAATGTTTTCTATATTTTTTTTATGATGAAAATTTATAGATATATTATTATTTTATATGTGAAATTAGTTAACGATGAAAGTTTCGATTTGAAAATAATAATTTTTTAATTTTGTGAAAATTTTTCTTTTCAAACAATTGGCTTATAATAGTAGTATTGAATTTAATTTAACAACATTCGATTCATTCATGCATGAAAGAAAATTTATAAGAAATTTATAATAATAAAACAATTATTAATTTTATTTTTGATTATTATTTTTATGTTTTAGTATAAATAGTTATGTGTGTATTAAAAAAAGAGAATCGTGAAAGCATTAATCTGCTGAATAGTCACGTTTCTATCTGGATGATATATGAATTTTTTTTTTAAACATAATTTGTTATTATTTTTTGAAAAATAATAACTCGACCCTGACATCCATTTGCCATACACCAGGTCAAATTAAATTTTGATAATACATTTATATAAATTTATTACAAATATTTTTAATTTTTTTTTTTAAATTTATTTATGCTACTGGCACTTTTTGGTAAATTAAAAAAAAACATTAATTTACAATTTGCATAATCAGCAAAATAAACGATGAATCAATATGAGTCAATTAACCTGAATTTAAATATAAAATTTTTTAACAAAATTTCAAAAACATTTTTTAATTTTAAAAATTAAAAATATTATTTTAATAATTTTATCAACAGTCATTATTATTTAAATTAAAATATAAAATTGAATTGATCTTTTTAAAATATGACAGTTTAAAAAAATCGTCAATTCGAAATGTTTTTTTTTTTTTTTTTTCAAATTTAAAAATCGAAATACATTTAAAGGTGAATTTGGCAATATAAAATTTCTAATTAAAAATTTGATTTATCCATTTTTTCAAGCCACGTGGATGTAAAAATATAAGAATTTTATTTATTTTTTATTTATAAATTGAAGATGATTATGTAGTATAGAAATGTTGCAGTGAAAATGGGGAAAGTACCAAAGTTAGAGACATGAATTTACTTTGGAAATTAATATTCGACCATGGCCCAGAAAGAGGTCCGGCATAAGAACTCTCTGCATTTCTACACACTGAGATTCGAATATATAACCACAGCTAATACCATTAACACATATATATTATATATTTTAATATATGTGTATAATTATATCCTCAGTGAAAACGATCATCGAGGAATTTTATCTTACGCAATAATCATTGAGCGCCGCTTATACACTTGGATATCTTGAACTTCGATATTCGAATACTAAACATCAAATAACATAAGAAACACATGCACAATGCATTACGTCTTACATCAATAATTTTAATATAATTGTGTAAATATATGACCTCTTCTTTGTTATTTCATTTTTTATTATACAAAATTTATATAATCTTTGATGGATTTGATCTCTCTCGAGCAATTGCATCACAACTTTTTCATTTATTTTTTTTTCATTGTTATTTATCTCAATCTAATATATTTAAATATATAATTAGGCAATTCAAAAATAAACAAACAAATAAATATTGAAATTATTAACTTGCAGGTTTTTTAAAATACAATGATAGTATTTTTTAAAAAATTACTAATAAAAAATGTTGGTAATTTACATTTTCCTTTTATTTTCTACCCGGATGAAATTTTTAAATTACAATCATTTTAAAATTTTATTTATTTTTCATATTTTTTTTTTATTTTTTTTATTAAACTACCTGTGTTGTTGAGATCCCTGAACTTTGAACTATGAATATCTAACTTCCTGGAAGATCCAATAGCGAGTGATATTATTCATTTGATATTTATTCAAAACAACAAAAAAAAAAGAAACAAAAAAATTACTCTCCTTGGATATTTATGTTTTAAAAAAATACAATTATTCTTGTCAAGATAATTAATGAAAAAAAAAATTATATTATCTTGTAAAATAATATGGTTGATGTATATTTTTCTTAAGGTAATTTTATTTTTTTTTATTAAGTTCATTCGACAAGGAAGTAAAATATATTTACCTAATATTTATTGAAGCCTAACAAAAAAAAACAAACAAAAATAAACAAAAATAATGTGCCAAGTTAATTTATATTCCATTGATTATTTATTAAACAATATTTAAACAAAAAAAAGTGAAAATTTTTTCTTTTTTCAGTTTATCTTTGTTTAATATATTTTTTAATATTTTATTTTCTCAGAACTTTCGTTTATAGTTGTATGCTCAATGATAAAAATGTGAATTTTAGATAATATATTTAACTTATAAATAAATAAAAGAATATGCATTGGTATGTTGCCCAACAAGACTGTCTGTTGGCAAAAAGAAAGCCGTCTTCTTACATAAGACTGACACCAAACTTGCTAAGTTTTTTTTAAAAGTGTGCAATTGAAACTTGTACAAATATTATGTATATAAGTTTTGTCGTTCAAGTTGCTATTGATTTACAGATATTGCAAAATAATTTATTTAAATTATTTATATACCATAAATAGATAAATAAACAAAAAAAATATATAAAAATATGTCACACACTAAAGAGACATTGTGAAACAAAAATCACTTTAACTTGAAAGATATTGTTAACAAACTAAAAATGACAATTTAATTTTTTCATTAAATTAAAAATAAGACATACAAATAAATATATTAATAATTAATTAGACAATTAAATTAAAAATATGTTCAACAAAAAAGATGAACTATAAATTTTATCAACTTGTTGAGACACTGTTACTTTGTTGTGTTTGATTAAAAAATATCAAGCTTTCACAGATTGCATAAACATTTGTTAATTTAAATAATTTATTTATTAATTTAATGTTTTATTTATTTGAATAATAATATTTATAATAATATGGCATGTTGTTTGATGTTTTAGTGATTCACCTGGTGGTTTGGTAAACACAAATTCCACCACAATGCAGAACGTGGAAGTTGCCATGGAAAATAGTAATACCACTATGACACCTAGTGCTGTATTAGTAACACCAGGTATCAATAATCAAGCATGGAATCGTCAACAAGCCGTTAGTGTTAGACATGCATTTAAAAATTATGGTAGTACAAAAAATCCAAATCATGTTATACAAAATCTCAGTATGACTGTTGCAAAAGGATCAATGTGAGTTTAAAAAAAAAATAAAATAATAATTATAGAAAAGATAAACTTTGAGGAAGTAAATATTTTAATAACTAAAATAATTATCGAAAGTATGTCACTAAGTAGCAATTGACAATACTCAAGAGAAAAATTAACAGAAAAAAAAAAAATTACCCATTTACTTTTACTATATTTCATTTAAAAAATAAAAACTTATTTATAATGATTTTTTTCCATCTCAAATACAATTCCTTGTTGGAAAAAAAAATTATAATATAAAAAAAATTTCTTAGAAACAATTAAAAATAATTTGTTTGGAATGTTTATAAATAAAAAAAAATAATAATTAATAAATTAATATTCAAAGTATCGATAGACAAATATAAAAAAAAAGTTGAATATAAAAAATTAGATTAACAATTAAATTGATTGCATGTTGAGTTGTCTTGTTATATAAACAATTGACCATGTTATTAAATATTTATGATAAATAAATACATATATTTATGATAAACACGCAAAAAAAAAGTGGCTATAATAATTAATGTTTGTAATTGAATAATGAATTTATTAGATATGGACTTTTGGGTGCTAGTGGATGTGGAAAAACAACATTATTATCATGTATTGTTGGAAGAAGAAGATTAAATTCTGGTGAAATATGGGTACTTGGTGGTAAACCAGGTACAAAAGGTTCTGGTGTACCTGGCAAAAGGGTTGGTTATATGCCACAAGAAATAGCACTCTATGGAGAATTTACAATACGTGAAACAATGATGTATTTTGGTTGGATATTTGGTATGTGTACACCAGAAATTGTTGATAGACTCAAATTTTTATTACAATTTTTGGATTTACCATCACAAAATCGACAAGTTAAAAATCTCAGGTAAATTAATTTCTAAATTTTATTATTATTTTTTATATTTAAAATATAATTAATTGTTAATTTGTTTTGTTTTTTTTTTTTTTTAATTAAATAATTATAGTGGAGGACAACAGAGACGTGTATCATTTGCTGTTGCACTTATGCATGATCCAGAACTTCTTATCCTTGATGAACCAACTGTTGGTGTTGATCCATTACTCAGACAAAGGTAAAAAAAAATACTTTTTTTTTATTGACAAAAAATTATGGTAAATAATAAATTTGTAGTTTTATTGCAATCTTCAGATAAATATATGTGTTATTTTGAATTGTATATTGATGTAGACCATAGGTCAAGGTAAACACATACACAAGTTGTTTGAAGATCAATGGAAAAAAAATTAATTTAAATAATTTAACAATTTCATGTTTTTTATCATATGAATGACATTTTTTTTATTTTTAGTTTGTTAAATTATTTATTTATACGAGTAATTTTTTTTAATTTATAAAATGCTTAATGGTTAATTTATTTTTGTTGAATTTTAGTATATGGAATCATCTTGTACAAATAACAAAAGATGGAAATAAAACAGTTATAATAACAACTCATTATATTGAAGAAGCAAGACAAGCACATACAATTGGATTGATGAGAAGTGGTAGATTACTTGCTGAGGAATCACCAAGGGCACTATTAACAATGTACAATTGTCCATCATTGGAAGATGTATTTTTAAAATTATCAAGAAAACAAGGACAAAGTGCTTTACCACCAACTGAACTTAATATAACAAATAATATCAGTTTAGCATCACTTAATTGGGGTAAAAAAGATGAGCCAGTATATGTTACTGAAGAATCTGGTGTTGTTGGTCTTAATTTTCATCAAAGTAAAGAAGTATTAATTCATGATACAACAAATGGTGTTGGTAGTCATTATGATTTAAATGGTAAACCAATTGGTATACCCAAAAATGAACCAAATGTTGATTGTAATGATTGTAGTTTAACTGATTGTTTATTTAATTTTACAAGTTCTGGTAAAATTAAAGCTCTATTACAAAAAAATTTTTTACGTATGTGGAGAAATGTTGGTGTTATGTTATTTATATTTGCATTGCCAGTTATGCAAGTTATATTATTTTGTCTTGCAATTGGAAGAGATCCAACGGGTTTAAAACTTGCAATTGTTAATCATGAAATTGGATGGGAAGATCATTCATGTCCATTTATAAATAATTGTACATTTACTAATTTGAGTTGTCGTTATTTATCACATCTTGACAATACATCAATGATACAAGAATATTATGAAACACCTGAATTAGCAACTGAAGCTGTTAGAAGAGGTAAAGCATGGGGTGCATTATATTTTACTGATAATTTTACTGAATCACTTGTTGCTAGAATGGCACTTGGTCGTGACACTGATGAAGATACACTTGATCAAAGTGAAATACGTGTATGGCTTGATATGTCAAATCAACAAATTGGTCTTATGCTATCAAGAAATTTACAATATTCATATCGTGATTTTGCCAAAGATTTATTAACAAGCTGTGAACAAAATCCAAAATTAGCTGATGTGCCAATACAATTTTTAAATCCAATTTATGGTTCAAATGATCCAAGTTTTACAGATTTTGTTGCACCAGGTGTTATATTGACAATTGTATTTTTTTTGGCTGTTGCATTGACATCATCAGCATTGATTATTGAAAGAATGGAAGGTTTACTTGACAGAAGTTGGGTTGCTGGTGTATCACCTGGTGAAATATTATTTTCACATGTTGTTACACAATTTGTTGTTATGTGTGGACAAACAGCTCTTGTATTAATATTCATGATACTTGTATTTGGTGTACAATGTAATGGTGATATTGGCTGGGTTATATTGATAACAATACTTCAGGGTCTTTGTGGCATGTGTTTTGGTATGTTTATTCATCATTTATTATTAATCTTATTCTTTTAATATTGCAACATTTCAATTTTATCAAACTGTTGCATATGATTTCCTTAAATAAACTATGTGATTAAAAAAAAATAGGATATAAAAACTAGTTTTAGTCTTGGACTTTGCTCTAGTGCAAGAGTTTTCTTGCATAAACCTGATTTTTATTTTGGACCTTGATTTTAATAACATGTTTATTAGTTTTTTATAATATCCTATTTTTTTTTCTCTCTCTTTTTTATGTATTTTATTTTTTACCTTGCATGATGATCATGATGATGATGATGATGATGATGATGATGATGATGATGATGATGATGATGATGCTGTGAATTAATTGCACTGATTTGACATAATTTTTTCCACCATTATTATGTATTTTAATATTTTTTATTTTATTTTAAAACAGGATTTGTGATATCAGCCATTTGTGAACTTGAAAGAAATGCTATTCAACTTGCATTGGGAAGTTTTTATCCAACACTTTTACTCAGTGGTATGTCGATAACTAATTGCACTATTTAAATCAATTAAAACTAAACACAAATTAACTTATTTTAAACTTTTTAGGTGTCATTTGGCCCGTTGAAGGTATGCCAACAGTTTTACGATATGTGTCTCATGGTTTACCATTGACAATGGCAACAACAGCACTACGTTCAATGCTAACTCGTGGTTGGTCAATAACAGAGCCGGATGTTTACAAAGGTTTTGTCTCAACAATAACATGGATAGCTGTATTTTTGACAATAAGCATGTTGGTACTAAAATTCAAACGTGGCTAAAAAAATATATATATATATTATTGTCATATTGACAATAATCATGTACAGAATTTATAGATAAAGATTATTATTATTTTTTTAATTAATTAAAAAAATAAATAAATAAAATAGAGTAAACAATAAAATATTAATTAAATTCTAAAATGAATTAATCATGGTAATGAAGAATTATATTTTTGCTGTTGATTTTTTTTTTAAATCATCAGACAAATAACAAATCATGTGATTTCGAAAATATATATTTATGTTTGTTTTTTTTTTTTTTAAATAGTGTTTTTATTGTGAAAAGATTTTCCGATGAAAAAATAACAATAAATTTAATTTGTTTTCGTTTTCTTCTTAATTGCCACTAATTATTATGAGAAAAAAATAAAACCGGGTATTAATAAATAGTTTTTAATAAAATTATAGTTTATTCAAATGGGACCAAAAAAAAATTCCCAAACGTAGAGTTAAAATTGATTTAAAAATCATTTTTTTTTATTCAATTTTAACGTGTTTTGTTATAATATTTTTAACAGTAAAATATTACAAAGTATAAATATATATTTTTTCATTAAATTAATATTCACAAACTTCCAGTTAATTTGAAAATAATAAAAAACTCAGCATTTCTTTTATTACCATTAATAATTTGTTTATTTTAAAATTGCTCAAATATGAGTTAATAAAAATAGCTATTATAATTATAAATTTACTTAATGAAAAATAATTAGAATTTTGTAATTATTTAGTGCGTTATTTTTGTTTTAAATCTGTTCTATTGTTTTTTTTTTTTTTTTTTTTTAGTTTTAAAATTTAGTGTATAGTTGGTTAATTGTGTAATCTACTTGCCCATGACTTAAGGATATAATATATATTTAAATTGTAATAATAATATAAAAAAAAAAAATAAAGAAATTAAAAAAATCAAAAATAAACAAACTTTACAACTAAAAACAAATGGAAAAAAAATAATTTTGGTGAAGGAATGTGTGTCTCAATCATCATTTTCTGTATGGAAAAAAACAAAAAAAAAAAAAAATCCCATAAAATATTAATACTTAATAAATTAAATTAAAAAGAAAAGTGTTCAAAGAATAAATAATCAAGTTGATTTATATTTCTCGTCTTCTTTAAACCAATCATGATTTTCTTCCACAATATTTTTCCAATAATCTAAAAATAAAAATAAATAAACAAATTCATAAAAAACTTTTAAATATAAATTTATAATTAATTTACCAATTAATTCTTGAAGAGTACCACCAGTTCCACCATACTCAATTGGCAATAAATGATTTGATAAATTACTGGACCATTTTTTACTTGATTTCATATGAATATAAACTTTCGACTGTAATTTTTTGGTCATAAATTTTTTAAATATATTTAAAACAACATTGACATAAATCGGTGCATTAATAAAATTCAACGAATGAATTCTTAGTGGATAACAGCCTTGCCAAGAATGCACTAATTTTTGTATGACACTTGGTGTCATTTGTAGACCATGTGACATTGTTACACCAGTCATATCAAAAATTCCAATAACACCATACAACGACGTTGATACATTTGATCTTGTTGCAATATCTAAAATCATCATTCCAGCCTGAAATAACATTTTCAATTGTGTGTTTATGAGGATCATGAACTGATGTTCGCAATATAATTATCATTCTTCCTTCATCATCAAGTTCTTTCAATGGTAAAAATACTCTAAATTATATCAACGAATTAATTAATCTTATCATAAGGAAAAATATTAATTATATAAAAGTTTAAATGTCAAGTATATTATAATAATTATTTATATTTTAATGAATTAATTACCCAAGTTTAAACATTTCTTGCATGTCTGATAAAAATGGATTTCTATCAGCATACCATTCTGGTGATTGTGCTCTTTGTCCATAATAATTACGTAATTTAATTTTAGTTTTTTCAACATCAAATTTACAAGATCTTAAAAATCTTACAATTGAAAAATCATCTGGATAACATTAGCTATATTATATTATTTTTTCTTATTTTAAATTTTTATTATTATTTATAATTACCTGTTCTAGCAAATAATGCATCATCACTTTCAATCCATTTACGAATTTCTTGTATTTTCAAAGTTGCACCAGGTTCATTTTCATGTAAATAAACATTTGCATATTCTTTTTGTTTTTGTGTTAATTTAAATTCATTATCAACAGCTTCCATTATTAATTTATTTGTCTAATCACTTTCTTATAATAAATTTAATTTAGGTAAATGATAAAAGAGCAAGAAGAAAAATATATCAGGTTGATTGTAGTGGTACAATCATGACATGTAATGTCTAACTGACAGGAAAACAATGTGAGTTCACTTGCTGACGTTGTTTTTTTTTTTTTTTTTTATTGATAGTACACTGTTATCACGAAAAAAATGTATGATTAAAACTAGGAGTCATTCTGTGTTGATAAGAGAATAAGCCTGTGGTACAGAAAGTACTGGTCAATCATTTAACATGAGCTAGCAACACAGGCAAATAGAGAAACTGTATCTTTCAGTATCTTTCTCTTTAGTAAAAAAAAAAATAGAAAACTAATAATACAATAAATGAAGAATATAAAGTCGAGTTATTGATAAGCTAGACAATGGTAACATTCGTAACCCTGGCAATACAACAAAGAATATTAATTTGTGTATTTTGTTTTGCTTCAAGTGTTGATCAATAAGTGAAATGATACTGAAAAATTAATCATGAATAACATGTATACAGAATCAGCTGTCTCGTTTTTATTTTTGTCTTTGTTTTTCATTACTTGCTATAACTACATGCTACTTGATTAGATGTGGAAACATTTGATAGCACATGATACATCGTCATCAACTCCAATCATTCCAAACTCCAATCTCTACACTGAAATAATAATAACAAGTAAAATTAAAACTTACATTCTCTTTTTTAAATTGAAAAACATTTACCCCTTCTTATAAATGAAAATATACACACCAATGTTTCATTTTATTCTCTTTTACTTTAATCACAGCAAGTACATAATTACAGACTTTTTTATCTATTTTTTATTATTATGGGATCAAAATAGTGAGCAAGTTGTTGGCTATTGTCACGATTTGTTATTCTTTTCTCTGGCTGCTGTCACGTCATAATAAACAAGAGAAAATAATTAAATTAAACATCAACACATTGCTTTTACAAAAGGTATGACAACTGATAATATAATTATTTAAATAAATAAATATAAATTAGTCTTGTAAAATTATTAATTAAACTTTAATTTTGATTTTTTAGAGTACAAAGGAATGGAGTAATTTCAGTGCTTATTTTTGGCATGACTAATACTTTATTGGATCAATTTAAAGACCAAGATTTTTGGAGTTGATGATCAATCATTGTGGTCGTTATTCAGCATAACTCAATATCAATCATAATAAGTTGACTTTAATTAATGCTGATGCTGCTGGCCAGTCAAAGACATTAAAATAAAATAAACAATTTTAAAATAAATAATTTACAATTAAAAAATAACTGTACTTGAAATAAATTCTTTTAACAATTTAAAAAAAATTAAATGAATATATTTTTATTTCTTTTTTACAATATTGATTTTAATGAATGACTATTGACTATGTTCTACTAAAATAAATAATGTATTTTCTAAGAATCAAATAACACAAAATCGATTGATAATATTTTCAAGTGGTCTACCAAGAAGAAAAATAGTACAAATGTTGTGACAATGTGTAGCCATAGTTACACTGTCCTTAAAAAAAAAAAAAGTAATTCACCTTGTTATTTTTTTGGAGTACAATAATATCATTGGCATTATCAACAAAAATATATACTTGAAAAATCAAGTAACAATAGATTTAATATAGATAATAAATTGAGTTTAAGGAGAAAATATAAAAAAAATTTCAGGATGTCTGAGAGTGAGGATAGTTGTTGGGTATTTGATTCATTAATTGGTTTTCTTCAGGGTCCAATTTGGTCATCACCATTGCTGACATTTATAGAGGAAAGATCTTTGAGTAAGTATTATTCAATTTACAGCTTGATTATAATCTTGAAATTGATTAAATTGTTTTATTTGTTTATCAAGTATTTGAATCAGAGACTGAGGACAGCAAAGAATATCGTGAGGCTTATCAAGAGTATAAAAATTTAGTTGATCTATTGCTTGGTTGTTATATGGAAGATATGGAAATAACACCAGAACAATTCGAACATGCATGTGCTGTTAATAAAAATACACAATTACCAAGGCAATTTCAAAAAGTAAACTTATTATTATTATTATTGTTTTAAATTAAAATGATGATTCAAAAAAATCTTGAATTACAACTCCAAGCATTGAGTATGATTGAACAAAAATTTGGCTTAACACCAGCATCATTTCAATCTTCCAGTGATTCAATTGATGGAGAGCTTAAAATGGAAGAAATAATTCAGTAAAAAAATTACTATTATTGTTTAAATAATTATTAAAAATACATATAATTGTTTTGTTGGTGTTTTTTTGCAGAAAACAAATTCAAGAAGAAGATGAAGAAGAAGAAGAAAATACAGATGATGAACCAAAAAGAGATGAGACAGAAAAATATTTAGAAAAAGATCGTGAAAGATTATCAAATAAATATCAAAATGAAAAAGCAGCTCTTGCTGAAGCACTGAGAGTTTCAGTATCAGCAGCTTCATCAAGAAGTTCATCACCAGAGTTAGAGTGTACTGATAAATCAGTTATTCCATCTTCTTTATCAATTAATAATAAAATTAAAAAACCAGCACCACTTGCTCCAACTACAAGTGAAAAAACTGAAGAAATAAAAAAGGCAAGTGTTAATTGTCATTATCTCAATATAATTTAGGTATTAATTTTACTTTTGTTAATTATTTTTAGACTAATATTGGAGATCAAGAAGATATTAAAAAACGTGAAAATTATCTTAAAGCAAGAAGAGATAAATTAGTTGCATTAAAAAAACAAGCGAGAAGTCAAAGACTTGAAAATATTAATGAACGTCCATGTTCAGCTAAAAATATGGCCAAAGCAACAATGATGGGTAAACAGGATCTTGAAAAATCACAAAATTCATCATCAATTTTACAAGTTAGAAAAGCTCTTGCTGCTCGTCTCAAAGCTGAAGTTGTTGGATCATAATAATACAAATTAAAAATAAAAAAAAAAGTTAATTTTTCATATTTTGTTTTTCATTAACACAATTACAAGAAAAATAATAATAAATATTCTAAATTTATATTTTATTTTTAATGAAATATTCTTCGCACTTCTACAACACACTTTTTTTTTTTTTTTAATCATAATAATATAACACGCATTCATATCACTCTCTACAATTTCACTTGACCAAATTGTTTTTTTCCTTTCTTTTTTTTTTTGTAGAGCTGCCATAAAGTTTGGTGGTGAAAAATGAATATAATATTTTCATTAATAATTAATTATCTTCATAATTTGTTGACTTAATATTTTTCTTAATTCACAACACAATATTATATTGAGTTTTTTATTTATAATTTTTATCAATTATTTACAAAATTATCTGAATTTAAACTGGCTGATAAAAATAATAATCATTCAAAATAAAAAAGGGAAGAAAATATTAATTAAATTTAAAAAAAAAAAAGGTTTTTTATTTGCCTCAAATTTGATTGCTCAAATCAATATTCAACAATGAGCTATCGTTGATTTTTATAAATTACGTAAAAATAAAATGCAAGATAATTTTTGTTTTTTTTTTTTAATAAATTTTAATTATTATAATAATTAACTTATTTATATTATTATTATTTTTCTTTTACTTTATGGTCCTGTCTCATCGTCACTTTAATCTCACTCATTCTCAAATAATTATTTAAACTTAAATGATTAATTTTCTTCTTGTTTTTCCTTTGTTTACAGAGGTCACGAATATTTTCCTTTTTTTATTATTATTTTCTATTTTCCCTTCATAATTATTATATATTTATCATTTGTAAAAAAGTTTTTGTGAATTATTATTATTTTATTTTATTTAAAGAACAAAATAATAGGTACAATTCTATTTACCAATTACTTTATCTTCGGTATTCAATCATCAATATCAAGTAAAACATATATATTGATAATTATTTTTTTTTTTTGTTTATAATTATTAATTTATCTTCATCAATATATTTAATTGATACAACGTTTCAGCACAGTAATTGTCACAGTGTTTTCCTTTTTGCAAAATATTTAAGAAATTATTTATTATTTTTATTCATAAAAACTTTTCATTTTTTTATCGGTTTATTTTTTACTGATATTAAACAATTTATTTCTAGGCCAAAAACTGACAATATTCATTGAAATTTTATTATTTTTATGAGTACCATTTTTCATCAGCAAGGCTTTATAATAATTATTTACAAAAATAAAAATGTTTTATCGATTATTATGTGTACATTAACGTTTTTTTATAAATTTTCGTTAAATTGTTTATCTAAGTTACCCCCCATTTGTCTATTTTCATTTCTTTTTTTAATGTATTTTTCGGTAATAATTTTTTGTCTATGAATATATGTTATTTATGATATTTATTGTTTCAAGATGGTATAATTGTGACAAATTATATTGTAATTCTTCACCGTAAATACATTAAAATACATTTAATAAACATTAGCACATTTTTCATTTTTAATTATCATTAAGATTTTTAATTTATTTTTCTTTTCATCACTGCAATTTGTTATTCATCGAATTGTTTTCTAATTGTTTAATTTATCGACTATTGTTGTTTCTTGTTTTTTAATAAACTTGGTTTACGTTTTATATTTTATTTTATGTACATTTTTTTATCGTTTTTAATACGTAATTGTCAAAATTGATAGTATTAAATTATTTAAAAAATTATCAATAGAAAAAAAAAGGTTTTTTTTTCAAGGTAATATAAAATTTTTGGAGAAACAGCGCATTTTTAGTTTTGTGTTGGTCGTGTTATCAAAATCGAAAGGAAAATAAAAAATGTATCGAGTAAATTGTTGGTTTATAATTTACGATATATATTTTATTTATTTCATTATATATTTAGTTGAAACGCTAAGAGATTTATCAATGAATTTTATAAAAATAATAATGAATGACAAATAAAAAAAAATTCTATATTCTATTTTATAAAAATTTAAGTATAAAATATTTTCACTGATCATAAATTTACCATAATTTTATCAATTAATAATTGACAATGTTTTTTTTATTTATTTTTTATATTAAATTATGAAAAATATAAAGTAAAAAAACAATTATTTATTATCTGATATAATAATAATTTTATATTGTTTAAATTTTTATAAAAAAAAAGTTATTTTTTATTTGTCACTCATAATTGACTGGTAGTCTTTAAAAAGTTTGAAAGAAAAAAAAAGTAAAACAATTTTCTAAATTTATACAATTATTATAAATGCGCTGTTTATTTTTTCGAGTTTTTGTTTTCAATAGACAATCATTCAAGTGTAATTGTTAATTATTAAAAAAATTTTATTTAAATCAAAACCCACTGATGACAATCAATTACGTATTCTTTTTTTTTTTTCTTTAATTTTTTATACCTTTACACAACACAGGCCTACAATAATGAGTAAATAATTATGTTTTTTATTACCTTAAGAAAGTTCAAAGTTTCTTTAATTTTTATTAATTTTGTCGTTGTTGTTTTTGTAATTTAAACCACGTTGCTGCTGTCTCACATGCATCCTTTTATTTCACATACAACAAACCATGGTTGTCATTTAAATACACTTAACCATCCCTTTGCTCAATTCTTGTTTATCGTCTCACTTTTTTATATCTTAATATTTTTTTTTTTCTTCTTCATTATTATCTTGGAAACACTTTTATTCATACATAAGATGTGCAAATTTTTTTAGCACATACAAGTGTGTTGAAACGTCTATCACAATCATTCACACATACACAATTCACATTTATTTATAATTAAAAATAAAAGAAAATTTATCAATAATAAAAATAATAAATAAAGAAAAACAAATTTCATCATCTTTTTTTTTTTTCTGCCGTCTGTTCTTTTTTAAAATTTTAATTAAATTTTACCAATTTTTTTGTTTTTCTATTTATTCAGAAAAAAAAAAAAAAAGAAAATTTTTATCATTTATTATAGGAAAATTATCGAGGTTTTTTATTATTATTTAAAATTTCAAACAAATCAAAAGAACTTTGGATTAACTTTTGAATGTTTGTTTTTTTTGTTTTTTTTTTCTTAAGAAAAAAAAATTAATGTTATTAATTGATAAATACACATAACTTGGTGTTTTGGAAATTGGATGATTTTTTTGTTTTTTTACTATGTAAGTCGCTGCCTTTTTAATGATGGAGTGAGGTCAGCATCTTCTTCTTCCTCATCTGAATCACCCTCATAATCAACCAAGCCCTTGATAACGTAAACAAAAAAAAACACATATTAATAAATGAATTTAAAATTAATATGTAAAATTAAATAAATAAATGAATAAATAAATACCTTTTTGAAAATAGATGCTTTATCATCAGTAACAGCTGTTGGGATTGTTGATTCACTATCAAGTATTACATCAGTGGGAATAGTATTATTAACTTCTGATGACTGTATTGACATTGTATTATTTGACGTATTGTTATTCAAAACAGTTTGACTTTGTTGTTGTTGTTGCTGCTGCT
>JAPYYR010001813.1:0-18176 GCA_030523065.1 Aphidius colemani
ATATAAAATGACAGATATTATTATTTTTCTTTTTTTTTTTTAAATTTATAATACGAGAAAACAAATACAACAAATTAATTTGATTTTTTTTTTTTTTTTAATTATTATTTCTTATTTATCATTATTTTATTATTATTATTATTGTCCTTTATAATTTATCGTTCATGAAAAAAAAAAAGAAATCATATTTCTTGTTTTTACCCAGATGGGTTAGAAATTATTTATAAATGTGCAGATGGAATTGATCGTGATGGTGATCGAGATCTTGCAGATGGTGAACTTGATGGATACAGAGATAAAAAAAGTGCTAAAGAATTTACAAATCAGCTGGAAGTTGCTATTGGTGATGGAATGGAATTTACGATTCATGGTAATGGTAGTTGATAGTTTATTTATGATATAGTATTACTTTATTTAATTAATTTATTTATTTTCAGGTGATTTGAGAAATAAATTAAGAAGAGAAAGATTAAGTATGAATAATACGAAAGCCATTGGTAATTCAATTGACTACAGATTAGATTATTTAAATCATGACGACGATACAATAAGGTAAATATAGTATATGTATTATTTTTAAAAAAATTATATAAAATTAATGTTTATATTTTAATATTTATAGTAACAAATCATATGGAAGTCATAAAAATCGAGGATTTAAAGATGAAAGTCACAAAGGAAGTATGGATTCTTTAGATGGTGAAGAAAAAAAAGATGCCAGTAAAGAAGACCTAGATCAAGAAGGTACAGCAATAATCCTTATTTTTTTTTTAAATTGAATGTTAATTTATTTTACAAGTAATTTAATTATTTAAATTTAAAGATCTTGAGGATGACGGTGATAAAGGAGATGAAGAAGACGAAGAAGAAATGGAAGATGGTGATGTTATAATACAAGCTGATGAGGATCCAATCGCTGAAGATGCACCAGCTGATTGTTGTCCAGAAAGTTATTATAAAAGATTTCCATTTTTAACTGGTGATGAAGATGCTCCATTTTGGCAAGGCTGGGGAAATTTAAGATTAAAAACATTTCAACTTATTGAAAATAAATACTTTGAAACAGCTGTTATAACATTAATTTTACTCAGCAGTTTGGCATTGGTAATTATTATACATAATTGATATATTATTTATACAATAAACCTAATTTTTTTCTTTGAATATTAAATAGGCTTTAGAAGATGTGCATTTACAATCAAGACCAGTACTTCAAGATATTCTATACTACATGGACAGAATATTTACTGTTATTTTCTTTTTGGAAATGTTGATTAAATGGTTGGCACTTGGATTTCAAAAATATTTTACAAATGCATGGTGTTGGCTTGATTTCATCATTGTCATGGTAAGATAAATATATTATACTTTATTAAAAATAATAAGCAAAAAGCATCCTCTATAATAATAATAATAATCTAACTTTATATGAATAATATTTATCCAAGTTATTATTAAGGACATCATGGTGAAGCTGTTGATAACAAATCTATGGAAAACACCTATTGATATTTGTTTCTTTCATGAATTTTTTGTTTGTTTTATTAATGATAAACAATATAGCTATCACTGATCAACATGGGGGCAATATGGATTGGTCTTGCGGACATACCAGCATTTCGTTCAATGAGAACATTGAGGGCATTGAGACCCTTGAGAGCTGTTTCACGATGGGAGGGCATGAGAGTAAGTTAGGCCCAAGCGACAACATTCATCAATCAATTTTTTTTATTTTTTTTTTTTTTAAATATATTTAAAACTCTAATTAATCAATAATTCAACTCTTTTTAAATTCATATAATATAGTATATACTTAAAACCCCTGAACTTAATGAAAATTAAATAAAAAATTTATGTGTCTCAACGATTTTAAATGACAAAAAAAAAAAAAAAAACTTGTCGTACTTGCTATTGCTGTACGCCTTTTCTCAACCAGTTTGGTCAAATAATTGTTGTGCAAAGTATGCTTTATATGTATAAATCTTTCCCTTGTATGATTTTTTATGATGAAAAAAAATTTAAATTAATGGAAATTTAAAGAACATATATTTATAATTTATTAAATATATTAATCATAAAAATCATAAAAAATCATACAAAGAATTTTCATCTGTTTCAGGATGGAGCTGATGTGTGTGTTTAAATATTATATAAAAAAAAAAAAACATCTTGATTATTAAATATTTCTACGCATTGTTATTATTGTATATTGTCTTCTGATTGTCACTGTTACGTTGTTGTATACGTATTCTACTCTACTTGAACCTGTTCAATGTACTAATGTCTATTTTTCATCATCAAAGCCAACAGAATGGGGTCCAACTATCTTATTATCTATTTTCCCTTGTATTATTTTATTAAACCTATAGATATTTTTTTTATTATTATTTTTTTTCGAGTACATTTTGATAGCAGCAACAGTGATATAATATAATTATAATTTTAAAAAAAGTATACCAAAAGAAGTAGATAAATAAAATTTTATAAAATAGTTTCGTTTATATATGAAAAACAAAAAAAAAAAAATATCGAATTTATATTGTTATATTTCGATGTCGTTTGTCGGTCGCAGGTTTCCCTCATAAACTTCGTTGCGTCTCTATGTGGCGCAGGGGGAATTCAAGCCTTCAAAACAATGAGGACCCTAAGGGCCCTAAGGCCACTCAGGGCGATGTCTAGAATGCAGGGGATGAGGGTATGTAGCCCTCCGTCTCGGCTGACCTTGTCACTCCATTTTCCACTTGATATATTTTTCCTTAAAAAAAAAATTTTTTTTTTTATTTTTAATCACATACTTGTTTTTTTTTTTATAATCAATTTTTATTTTTTATCAACACACATCAAGACATATTAACATTTTATTGTCAGTGTGATTTTAGATTTTTTTTTTTTTATAATTTTTTTATAATTTTTGCAGATAGATTAGTATTTAACTGCTTAATTTTTTTCAAAAATAAAAAAATTAATTCAAATCAAAGATAATAAATAATAAAAAAATTAATAATTAATTTTTTAAATTTTAATTAGAAAAAAATAGTAGAATATTTTATTTTATATTTTTTTTCTTCAAATTAAAACAAAGGCTAAGACTGGTAAGGTCACTGAGACATTGGGTTTAGGAAAATCATAGTCATACTCATACCCTAGACACTTTTTTTATTTTTTTTTTATATTTTAAAATTAATTGAAATCATCTATTGCATGTTTTCAATGTAACCCTTATTGTACCACATTATTTTATTTGTAATTTTTATGAATTTATTTTTTTTTCTTCACTAAAATTTAGTGATAAAATAAATAAATAAATAAACAAATAATAAATAACACTTGCAGCATATTTAGCACTTTAAATTGTCACCAAAAAAGTATCATAAAAATTATTATTTTTTATTATTTTATTTTCAGCTTGCATGCTTGTTAACTTTTGCATTAACTGATTAAAAAAAATAAAAAATAAATTGCATGAATACTCTCTCTGTAAATCTAGTAGCAAAATAAATTTATAAAAATAATTTTAATAAACAAAAAAATACACAACACGGTCATTGACAAATATATTTTAAAAATTTTTTTAATCCACATAATTAAATAAATTCAATCAGTTAATGAAATGAACACGAATGACACAAATTATAATTTTAAGAAAAAAAAAAATATATCAAAGAGTGTGAGCTTAAAATAGAAAAAAAATAACAAAATTTAGTATAATATATTACTTAAATTTTTTATACTAATTAAATGTTATTGTAGGTCGTGGTGAATGCATTGGTCCAGGCAATTCCATCCATCTTCAATGTGCTACTGGTGTGTTTGATATTCTGGCTGATATTTGCCATAATGGGTGTTCAATTATTTGCTGGAAAATACTACAAAGTAATGAATTAATAATATAAAATAATAATAATTATAAAAAATATATAAAAATACTATTTTATAATTACAGTGTGTTGATGTAAATAAAACAACAATTAGCCATGAAATAATACCAGATAAAAATGCCTGCATAGCAGAAAATTATACATGGGAAAATTCAAGAATGAATTTCGATCATGTTGGTAAAGCATATCTATGTTTATTCCAAGTTGCAACATTCAAAGGTTGGATACAAATAATGAATGATGCCATTGATTCTCGTGATGTAAGTTGATAATAAAATCATTAAAAAAGTCCAAAATCAAATAAATAATTAATTATTACAGATGAATAAACAACCAATACGTGAAACAAATATTTACATGTATTTATACTTTGTATTCTTCATAATATTTGGTTCATTTTTTACTCTTAATTTATTTATCGGAGTAATTATTGATAATTTTAATGAACAAAAGAAAAAAGCTGGTGGTTCACTCGAAATGTTTATGACTGAAGATCAAAAAAAATATTACAATGCTATGAAAAAAATGGGAAGTAAAAAACCACTCAAAGCTATACCTCGTCCAAGGGTAAATATTAAAAATAAATTTATCATTAAATCATTTATCATTTATCTTTAATTAATATAATTTTATGATTACAGTGGAGACCTCAAGCAATTGTGTTTGAAATAGTGACAGATAAAAAGTTCGATATGATAATTATGTTGTTTATCGGTCTTAATATGTTAACAATGACACTTGATCATTATCAACAATCAAAAACATTTAGTGATGTACTTGATTATCTCAATATGATATTCATTGTGATATTCAGCAGTGAATGTTTAATGAAAATATTTGCATTACGTTATCATTACTTCAAGGAGCCATGGAATCTATTCGATTTTGTTGTTGTTATATTATCGATATTAGGTAATGTATCGCAATGACTTATTAATTCGTATGACTCGATTGAAATGAATCAGAATATTTACTGTCATAAATATCCTATTTGCTTTCATAACAAATTAATATACAAAATATTCTGACAATATTTTTTTTTACTCTACAGATGTTGTACTTGTTTTTTTTTCATTTATTTTGTAAATATATTTATCAAGTGTACTTTTTTATTTACACATTTATTAATAACACACGAAAAAAAAAAAGCAAACAGGACATGTACATTTCAATTGAGTCGCAACGATAAATCGATGTCATTACGCTATGTAGCCTTACATTGATGTTTTTATCAATGAGCTTATTATAATTGTCCCCCTTAAATGTGCTTTTTGTAAGTATAAAAATCAAAAGAAAAAAAAGAAATTATGAATTTGCCCAACGTTTGGGTAAGAAGTACAAAATAATTTTCTTTTTTTTTGTCGAAAATTTAAAGAAAAATATACAAAAATTATTTAAACTATTTTTCAATTTGCATCAATTTTTTTTTTTTTTTCTTTTAATAATTTATAGAACTTGATTATTAGTTATCTTCAACAGTTTTTTGTATATTTATATAAAAACAAATACTAACATTTTTTTGTTTTACAATACATCTTTTTAAAATTGAAATTGCATCAAATTTTATTTGAAATAGTTTATAGAATATTATAGAAAATTTCTAACACACAAACAGAGCATTAATATCTCCCTCAAAACAATAAAAAAATAAAAACCTTGCCTGCACGTCAATATGCTTTAATAACACAATAACACAAAAGTATAAATGTCGTGAGTAAATATATGTGTATTTTAAAAATATATTTAAGAAAAATTAAATTAATATTTGTCTATGATAATTACAGGTCTTGTGCTGAGTGACATTATTGAAAAATATTTTGTCTCACCTACGCTACTTCGTGTTGTACGAGTTGCAAAAGTTGGTCGTGTATTACGTCTAGTTAAAGGTGCAAAGGGCATAAGAACATTGCTATTTGCTCTTGCAATGTCACTGCCAGCTCTATTCAACATATGCCTATTGCTGTTTCTTGTTATGTTCATTTTTGCAATATTTGGAATGTCATTTTTCATGCATGTCAAGGATAAAAGTGGTTTGGATGATGTTTATAATTTTCAAACATTTCCACAATCAATGATTTTATTATTTATGGTAAGTTGACAGCACAAAAAACAACAGCAACAAGATATAAAATAATAATTTATAAAATATTTAAAGATGTCAACATCAGCTGGTTGGGATGGTGTACTTGATGGTATAATAAATGAAGAAGATTGCCAAGAGCCAAATAATGAAATTGGTTATCCTGGAAATTGTGGAAATTCAACAATTGGAATTGCATTTTTACTGTCATATCTTGTAATAAGTTTTCTAATTGTTATAAACATGTATATTGCTGTTATATTAGAAAATTATTCACAAGCAACTGAAGATGTACAAGAAGGTCTAACTGATGATGATTATGATATGTATTATGAAATATGGCAACAATTTGACCCAGATGGTACTCAATATATACGGTATGACCAGCTCTCCGAGTTTTTGGATGTTCTTGAACCACCATTACAAATTCATAAACCAAATAAATATAAGATCGTGTCGATGGATATCCCCATATGTAAGGGTGACCTTATGTTTTGCGTGGATATCCTCGATGCCCTCACTAAAGACTTTTTCGCAAGAAAAGGTAATCCAATTGAAGAAACTGGAGAGCTGGCCGAAGTTGCGCCTAGACCTGGTGAGGCTGGCTATGAGCCAGTTTCATCTACACTATGGCGTCAGCGTGAGGAATACTGTGCAAGATTGATACAAAATGCCTGGCGTAAACATAAAAAACAAAGATTAGGTGGACCAAGTGAAGAAAGTGATGATGCCGATATGGATCCAAGAGTTCGACAAACAGCTGTACTTGTTGAAAGTGATGGTTTTATAACTAAAAATGGACATCGTGTTGTTATACACAGTCGTTCACCAAGTGTTACATCACGTACAGCAGATGTCTGATCAAAACTTGATGCTCCAACGACGTATTTAAATAAATAAATTAAATTTTTAAATACAATATTATATTAATAATATTTAGCAGCCATATTTATCAATTTAATTATTTATTTATTATTTATTTCATTCACATTTATTCGTTAAACATTATCATCATCATCATCATCATCATCATCATCAGCGGTGAGTTGTGAATTTTTATTTTTTTTTCGTTTATAAAAATGGACTGCATTTAAATATTAAAGCGATGTCGTTCGGAGACACTTGGATAAATGAAAAATATTTATAAATAAATATTTAAAAAAAGAAAAGAGACACTTTGAGGATTCGTCCATTAAAAATACTGAATTAAATTAAATTAATATAATTGAGGCTTGCCTTCGACAGTGCGGTCTCAGTTATTATTAATCCATTAATCATGGATTTGTCCTTAATAATAAGTAATTACCATAAATCTTCCCCTTTTCCCTCGGAGATCTGTTTAAATATTTTTAAAAATATCGCTTGCTTTTAAATTTCAATGTCCCACTCATTTTAATATATCGAAATTATATATTATTATCATATTGCGTTTACAACGCTACAAAAAAAAAGACTCGAAATTATCATTTTTTTTTTTTATTCTTTTTTTTTTTTTAAATAATTAATTAAATTTTTTTTTCTTTTTCTTTTCGGAAACTTGGCCGACGAATTCACTTCCCCTCAATTATGAATTCGTTAACCAATCGAACGATAATGAAAAATAGAGAAAAAAAAAAAATTAAATAAAAAATTTATAAATATTAATATTTAATATTATGTGAACGTGGGTGTTTAAAGAAAAATATTAAAAATAAAAAAATACGCGATAAATGCAGTGTGATTAAAATTAAAATAAAATCATCGATAATTAATTTTGTTAAACGTGAATAAATTATTTTTAATTATTATTAAATCAACTTATTGACGAGGCACAAAATAATTAAAAAAAAATAAAAGAAATATTAATTAATTGATTAAATAATAACACCATCACTAAATTCACCAGCATTGTCATCTTGGCTGACTATTTTTCATCAGATAAAAATAAATAAATAATATATATATATAAATAATAATAAAGCTATGATGATGCCTTTTTCTCTGTCAAATGTTTTTTATTTTTACTTGAAATATTTATTATTATTATCAATAAAATTATCATTATTATTATTAATCATAAATTTATAAAACGAAATGTACAGATAATGTTTTGCAATAAATTATCCGGCTCGCACAAATAAAAAATGCCCACGATGTATAGAATTGTTGAAAAAATAATAATTAAAAAACAAAAAAAAAAATCAGTAAATTGTTTTTCTATTGTTTTTTTTTTTTTTTATTATTTTCAATATCATTGTAACATAATTATACACCCAATCGTTTCCAATGACACATTTATACACATACACTGTTAATTATAAGTATAATAATAGCATAAAATTATTATTATTATAACATTGTAGTTTTTCTAACAGTGTGAATGAAAGATCGCATCAGAAGCAATATTGCAAATTAAAAAAAATATATAAAAATACACAGTGAAATGTTTAATAAAATGCACCGCACATTGAAATAGAAAAAAAAAGGAATATATAATAAACACATACACATTCCAGCCACACAGTTTCATTAAATAACAAAAAATGATTTTAATTTATTTTAATAAACGAAAAATATAACGAGTCGAAATAATTTCGTTTGTGTTTAGATAGAA
Organism: Aphidius colemani; assembly: GCA_030523065.1. Lineage (NCBI taxonomy): Eukaryota > Metazoa > Arthropoda > Insecta > Hymenoptera > Braconidae > Aphidius > Aphidius colemani. The sequence continues at coordinate 8,552 of JAPYYR010001813.1, forward strand.
ACTTTCGAAATGAAAATACAAAAACCCATCAGTCAGAGAAGAAATAAAATAAAAAAATATTTAAACTGTAAGATAGCTTGGCACATTTGACAAATAATTTTATGGCATAAAGAAATTATTTCGAAAAATAATCTGTTTTTTTTCTATCGCATCTATCGCAATCACGCATATATATATTACAATTTTTTTCTAACACAAAATTTCAATTGTAATATAATTTTATCAATTTATAAAAATAAAAAAAAATCACATAATATATATATAATTCAAAGAAAAACAAGTCAAATAATTTAAAAGCGATAAAATTATTTCTGCCTTTAATCATGTAAAATAATAGTAATAATATCTAATAAAAGAAAATTGTAATAGTCGGACTTTCTCGCTGTTGATTCGATAAATTCTCAACAATAAATAAAAAAAATTAATGCCTATATTGATAGAATAAAAAAACGACAAATATTTAGTTTGTTCATAATTAGAAATATATATGAATAATTTTTAAACAATTAAAAATGCCATGAAATAGTAAAAGGCACTTGTGAAGGACAATGAGATCCGTATCGACAATTGAGAATGTCCGTACTAATTATTTAAACACGCTCGTTATTTTTCTATGTTATTATTATTATTATTATTATTATTATTATATGTAATTTACATTAAATAATAATACAAATATTAATAATAGTAATATAAAAAATTAAATTAACGAATAAATAAAAAGGTGCTCTCGTGTTTGGCGCGGTGCGCTTTAATAAACAATTAGATGTGTATTAATTAAACTAATTTTATTTACGCCCATGTTTAAATAATAATAATAATTAATTAATTTAATAATAAACAATGCCTCATAGACATGTAAATTTAAATCAATTTTTATTCTTTGAGCTTTTGCTTATGATTTATTTATTATTAAATAATAAATATGAAAATTAAATTATAGCGAATTAATTGATTTAATTTTTTCAATATGTACGTGCGCGTAAATGAATAAAATTAGATAGTTAAAATAAATGTTCGAGCAGCGAGTAGCTAATGAATATATAATTTAAAAATTGAAAATATAAGCAATGCGCTTTAACTTGCCAGTAACAAGACATTCAAATGTAATAATATTAAATTTGAATAATTAAAAAATTTAAATAAACAAATGTTCATTAATTTAAGCTTAGAAGCTCAAAAAATATGACTTAAAAAATAAAAAATTATTGTAAATTATTAATCAGACATTGAGTGAAAAAAAAAACATATATACTTTTTTCAAATTCATTTCACAAAACAAATATTAACAATTGCACATTACATTATAAATTTGCAATAAAACAAAAAAATAAAAAAAACAAAAAAATCTATTTCGGAAATTATTACTATTATTGCAAAATTTAAAGTCACAAAATTATTCCATCATTATTGTAACTTGAAAAGAAATAATTTTACAATTCCAACAAGTCATTTTGACTTTTATTTTTCGATAATTAATTCATTCAATACTCCAGTCGCGTAGTCGATCAATAGAAGCAATATTAATTAACATTTTCATGTAGATAAAAATGATTAAATAAATTAAATACACTCAACACACAGTCAAGTCAAAAAAAAAAAAAAAAAGTATAAATTTTTAACGAGTATTTTCATAAAATAAAATTTTTAAAAACTTTTCCCCAAACAACTCTGTAGGAAAATACTCAAATACTCAAACGAAAACTACACAATCATAAATTTAATAAACAATAAATATCACTACCAAAATAATAATAATAATAATAATAATAATAAATAAATAAATAAATAATAATAATGATAATATTAAATCCACGTCATTTTCACAATTAATTATTCCTAGATGAGTATATTGTATATATGATTGAAATGAAAAAAATAAATAAATAAACAAATATGTGATCAACAGTTGGCTTTAAGAGTGTAAATTTTCAAAAATTTAAAAACGATAATAATGGGGGTTGTATTGTAGAGACGTGAAAAAATATTAAAGTTGCTTAAAAAAAAAACTTCCCCGTAGAAAATTTGATATCAGAATGAGATTTGAAATAAAAAAAAAGTGTTTTAATATTTTTCCTCGATCTCTGATTGATGAAATAAATAATGTATAGGAAAATGAAAAAAAATTAAAAATTATTAAAAATGGATTTATTAAATGCTTTGAAATATAATGCAATTTAAATTTTGATTAAATCGGTAGTAACGAAAATGGGGAGAGTATGTGAAAAAAAAAAAAAAAAAACAAAATTAGAATTCAATAGTTAATCATTAATTGCTATTTTTTTTTGGTCAATTAATAAATGAAAAATTAATATGATTTGTATATTATTTATTTATAAATTCATTTTTAAATTTAATGAAAAGTTGGAGATAAAAAAAAATTTTAAAATGAAAATTAAATAAACAAATAAAACGTACTTTCTCCGTGAACGATACTGCCGTTAATTATAAGTTTAAAACAATTAATAAATAAATTGTTATTAACATTCAGATAAATTATAATGAAAAATAACTCCAATAATTTTTTTTATTTTCAATCTCATGTGAGAATTAAAATTCTAGAAAAAATTATGTCAAATTGCTAAAAAAAATACATGATAATTTTAAATATATAAATTAAATTTAGAAAGAGTAATATAAAATAGCAGTGAGTAATTAACAAGCAACTGCCATGGGTCAGTTAAAGAAAAAAAAAAAACTAATAATAAATTTTAACTACGGAAATTGAAAAAATAATATTTAAATCGCTAAAATTTAATTACTTAATAATATCATAATTATAAAGAAAAGATATTGTCCATTGTTTATAAAAAAAAAAAATCATTTAAACTTTAAAAATTAAATTAAATAAAAAAATATAATCTTGTATAAATGACGCAACTATGTTTTTCTCCCACGAAAAGAAATTTATTCATAAAAAAAAAAAATGAAACGCATAACTAAATACGAGTTATTTGCACAATATTATAAATGAATGAATAAAAAAAATTCGTATAATTTAAAGCATAAAATTTCAAGAGCAAATAACGCAGCTATAAAAACGAAAAAAAATATTGAAAATCAATGAATAATAAACTGGTTAACAACACAAAGAAAAACGATAATTAAAACGATCTGAATATATTGGATCAATGAGAAATAAAATTAATTTTAATTAAATATATCTAGTTAAATATAAAAAATGATTTGTTTGTTAATAATTAGTTAAATAATTCGTATATTAGTAATGATAATTATGTAATTCTTAATGATAATATAGTTACAATTAACAAGTTGTTACCGCTTTGTTATACACGATATAATTAACATACAATAAGAATAATATAAATTAAATAAACGACATTGATTTTTCATTTAAGAAACTAAAAAGAAAATAAAGAAATATAAATTATTTCGAAAGTATAATTTCGAATAGAAATATAATATTTTTTTTTTTTTCGAATAAAAGTTAAAATTAAGTTTTTTAATTTATGTGTGGCTGATATAAATAATAGAAACACATTTTACAAAACTATTTTAAATAAATAAGAATTCAACAATTTGTCTTGTAATATTATTTTTTATGATTTATTTACTTTTTTGTTTGAAGTGATAATCAAAGTTTATATGCCAATGTTTTTTTTTTTTTTATTATAAACTTAAGAATTGAAAATTGAAAATATTTGTACATAAAAATATAAATTATTGATTAATAATAATTTAATTGTTATCGTGTTTGTACAACAGCTTCTTTCCGTGCAGCATCTTGTAAAAGTTGTGTATCAACTTCATCACCAGGTAGCTGAACGTATCGAACAACTGAGCCACGAATAAAGCAGTTTTTCACGGACAACTTTAAAGTAAGATAATTTATTAATTTAAAAATTGATTATAGTGTTTATAAATAATAATTATATGTTTGTTTTCATGTATTTACCATGTGCGGATATTTATCTTGATCAGTTACATTGATGTCTGTTAATTTGATGTTGAGATATTGATCAACTGAATGCAATGTTCCACAAATACTGTTGATATATTTTTAAAAAAATAACATTAGATATTTAATTTTGATGAAAAAATGTTATTACTAATTACCTGAGGTCATTTTTGAGTTCAACGACAACTTCTTTGCCAGTTAATGACTTGAAAAATGAATAAAACAACTGTAACAAAATAATACAAAAGATGTTATTTTTAAAATGTTTTAGGTTATAATTAATTGTACTTTGTATCATTGAATTATGTATTTACCATAGTTAATCAATTTTTATGTGTTTTAGGATGGGTGGAGATTTATGCCAATTAATTACACTGACCGGTTGCTTTTTTTATTGACAATTGTGACAAGCTATGAAAAAATAAAACGAAGAGAAAAACAGGTGATATAATGTTTTGTGTGGAACATAAAAGCTCGAGACATCTAGTGCTTGAATTTCAAAGACAATTTGAATTTTAATTAATTAGCGAATAATATTTACAAATATTCAAAATTAATATTTGTATTTATCCATAAAGTCTTCGATAAGCCTGGCAATCGTTTTTTATTTTTTTGCTATGAATAATATATGCTAAATTAATATATTCATAACTTGCTGATATTTACAAACTTGATGATACTTTTATTATCTTTTTTTTCTTCTACAAGTTGGATGAAAAACAACATTAAAAATTACCTTCTGTATAATTTTACGGGATCTGTCAAGGTCAGTCGTGATGGATAAAACTGCACTCGACTGCATTCAACACTCGATATGCCTGTAAGTCAGTGATCACAGTGAACTGGTTAATAGATTTATATATTTTGCAGTTAAAAAAAAAAGAGGTATATATTTAAATTTTAGACGACAGTTTACAAAAAGAATAATTAATATAAATATATAATATATTAGGATATATAAATATTCGTGTGTATGCGTGCAAATAAAAAGATAAAAGTGTGTAAAGATTTATGTAGATAAATATAAATCATATATCATTTCTGTCAAATGATAAAATGGATTTACGCAACAAAATAAGTATCGCTTGTGATATTTTTTTACTTTTTTTCACTGCAATAATTGATATTATTCGTAGTTTTTTTAAATCACTGATACCACGAAAATACAGATGTAAAAAAATTGATAATGAAATTGTATTAATAACTGGTGGAGCTCGTGGACTTGGTAGATTACTTTCAATTAGACTTGCTGCACTTGGTGCTCATGTTATTATTTGGGGCACTAATGAACCAGGTAATAATATTTATTATCAATTCAATTACTTTATATTATTATTAATTATAAAAATATCTTTTTTAGGTATCAAAAAAGTTGTTAATGAAATCATATCATTAAATGGAAAATGTACTGGCTATGTTTGTGATATAACTGATAAACAAGAAATTCATAAAACAGCTAATATTATTAAAAAAGAAATTGGAAATGTAAAGTATTATTTTTATTTTTTATTAATAATTGTAATTGAATAATATTAATATTTTATTGTGTCAATGTGTAGGTTACAATAATTATAAATAATGCTGGAATTGCATATGGAAAATCAGCTGTTGACACTAATGACGATGAAATTGAAAAAATATTTAAAATAAATATAATTTCTCATCTTTTGGTAAATATATAATTTAAGTTAATTTATTATAATATTATTTATTATTTATTTATTATTTATTTATTATTATTTATTATAATTGATTTTAATTTATTTGAATTTCAACAGATAAATAAATCATTTCTACCAGAGATGATGAAAAATAATCATGGTCATATTGTTACTATTTCGAGTATTGCTGGACTAATTGGTTCATATAATTTTACTAGTTATTCGTCAACTAAATTTGCAGAGGTTGGCTATCACAAATCATTGGATGCAGACTTAAAGGTTTGCTATAAAAATAATGGAAAATAATTCATACATTATTGTTATTTGTATAAAAATATTTATATTAAATTAACAGATTGATGGATACGATGGAATTCAAACAACATTGGCATGTCCATACTACTTTCACTCGGTTGGCTTATGTCCAAATATAAAACCAAGGTAAATTTTATTTGTCACATATTACATATGACATTATTTTTTTTGTTTTAATAAAAATAAATTAAATATTTAGATTTCCAGCTGCACTCGAACCAAATTACGTTGCTGAGGAAATAGTGTTTGGAATATTGACAAACAAAAAAAATGTTATTCTGCCAGGATATTTTAAATTATTCATCCCGTTAATAGAGTAAATATTAAATGTTATTTATTCGTTTCATTTTTTTTTTTAAGCTTGAATATAAATTAATTAATACAATTTTTTTTAGACTGTTACCACGACAATCTTACATTAAAGTGATGAAAAAAATTTGCGATGTCGATGCAACTATGGAATCTTTTAATGATACTTCAAACGTTAATGAAGGAGATAATGCATGTAAAAAATTATGATATAATAACTTCTGATGTAACAGATTCAATACGTAATATAATAAATCTTCGGGATACGGAATAATAGAAAAAATTTATAGACTTGAAACGTCATGGCTATAAATTATGTTACATTTTTTGTCACAAGATGAAGTAAATTTAAAAAAGCAAAAAGGTTTTAATCCAATAGGAAAAACAATTTTTTTCTATATAAAGTATAGAGAGTCTTGGTGTTTTTTTATATAAAAAATTAAGCTTATAATCAGTGAATAGTCATATCGATGGGTTTTCACTACTAGCGACATCACTCGTTTCTCTCTTGGCCAATTTCATAAATTATACTGTGCAAATAAAAAAAAGAAAATGCAATAAAAATAAAATAAAGATTCCACCAAATAAATAAAAGTTTAGCCATTCAACCTTTACCACACTTACCAGTTTGTTCATCATACAAGTCTCAATTTTTTGTCTCCACCAAATAATCAAACATCAACAAAGAATTATATATTTTTGGGTTACAAAAATAAACAAGTTTGGTGGTTTATTAATTCTAAGTGTCATCATCATTATAATCGTCAACCACAAAGTGCATGGAATAATCCAACTTTCAATAAATCAAAATATTTATCCAGGTATGTTAAGGACACGTTGTATGAATTATTTTCTTTCTTTTTTTTTTCCTTTTACATGTAAGTATATTTTTTTTTTTTCTGCAATCCACTTACTTGTTCAGTGTATCGTTGTTAACACACATACTTGAAAAGTTCAACGTACCCCAGAACCTCTGTGTAAATTTTCATCCTATTTTATTAATAACAATATATTCTTGTTTAAATAATTTTGTTTTTCATTATTTTCTATACGTCAAACAAAGAAAAACAAGTATTTGAACATAAAACATATTAAAAATAATAAAAATGATCATTTTTATTTTTACATAATCAATTAATATATCTTGTTGTTGTTATGTTACAGATAAAAAAGTAAATAATAAAGGAAAAAAAAACATGTTGACATTGATGAAATAAAATAAAGTCAATCAATTGAGCAATAATAATAATAAAAATGTCAGACAATAGTCCACCACAAGTATCATATGGTCGTGATGTACATGGACGAGCAATAAGAGTTGAACCTGCTAGAACAAGATTATCTGGCTATCGTTTACCAAGAATTGAAACATTACGACGTTTAAGTAATAGTTTGAGATCAGATACAGCAAGTGGTGATTCAAATGATACATCAGACACTCAACCAGCAACAATATCATCTGAAGAAGAAATAACATGTAATTCAACATCAATTATAACTGATCCAGAATTATCAGTTGATGTTACTGATGGTGCATCATCACCTTTAAGAACATCAATAAGTGCACCAACATTAAGTTCAGATGATGATAAACGTTATTGTTGGGTTTGTTTTGCAACAGATGAAGATGATGCAATGGCATTATGGGTTAAGCCATGTCATTGTCGTGGTACAACAAAATGGGTACATCAAGGTTGTATACAAAGATGGGTTGATGAAAAACAAAAAGGAAGAGCTGGTGCATATGTTTCATGTCCACAATGTAATACTGAATATATTATTGTTTATCCAAATATGGGACCTCTAGTTGTTATATTAGATACAATTGATGGTATTATATTTCGTATTTGTCCATTTATTGCTGGTGGTATTGTTGTTGGTTCAATATACTGGACAGCTGTAACATTTGGAGCTGTAACTGTTATGCAAGTTGTTGGACATAAAGATGGTTTAACATTAATGGAACAAGCTGATCCATTAGTTCTACTTGTTGGTCTACCAACAATACCAATTATGTTGGTATTAGGTAAAATGTTAAGATGGGAAGATCAAGCACTTGGTTTACTCAGGAAACATGCTTGTAAAATACCAATATTACGTCATTTTTTACCTAGCAATTGTGTTGATGATGAAAGAACACAATCACAAGAAGTACCACCAATGAATGATCCAGTATCAGCAACAAGAATACTTTGTGGTGCATTATTATTACCAACAATTGCTAGTATTTGTGGTAAAATATTTTTCGATAATATTAATTCAAATTTTCGTCGTACAATTTTGGTAAGTTTATTTACTTTTTATGATTAAATAATAATGCTATTATTTTGAGCATTATTAGAACTAATAATCAACCATTGTTGACTTTTATTTAACTTAAATATGACATTGTTTTGTTTAGGGTGGTGTTGCATTTATAACAATAAAAGGAGCATTTAAAATATATCACAAACAACAACAATATGTAAGACAGTGCCAACGAAGAATAATGGATTATACAGATAGTAATATTGCAACTTACAAAAGACAACAAAGTACTGAAAATAGCCAGACTAGTTAAAACGTTTAAAAATTATATTATTACTGTCACATTGAATAAAATAAACAAAATGAAAATAAACGAAGAAAGAAAAAGATAGTAATGCGAGTCTTTGAAAACTTGACATGGTGATGACAAGGACAGAAAAAATTGATTATCAGTTGTCTTGATAATTTTCTTTAGGAGCTTGAAGTAAACAGTTTGACACGATTTATTTGTAAATACTCGGGTTGATTGGGTCATGTGAAAATGAAAAAAAAAACAATATTAAAACTATGATAAATAATAAAGTTCAGTTCAATGGATAATAAATTTAACTATTAAATATATTCTATAAAAATTATTTGTTTATTTACGAACTACGTAAATGTAAGTTTATTTTTTTAGATAATATTTACTATTCTGTTTATTGAATTCACCCCTTATAAAACGTTTAATAATTAAGTTAGCAAAAAAGTAAAGGCCTACGTTTGTAGGACATTTAAAGGGCTTTCTGATGGCATAGGCAAATTTTTGTCCGTGCTATTAAATAGCCCTTTGAATGCCCGACAAACGTAGGCCTTTACTTTTTTAAAATTTCGATGTTATTTCTCCTTTTTTAATATTTAAACACGACGAATAACATAAGTAAAAATAAATAAACCATGGTATAGTTAACTTATTGTGTATAATTAATTAATTTAATGATTCCTAGTGATCTTTCAGATTTCACCGAGATAAATAATATTTCATGCATACATATTCGTTGTTTTTTAAGATTTGATACTTCCTTTTCATTTCTGATTGCTTGATAGATTTTTAGAATAAAAATTGATTTGGAAATTTACCTCCTCGATATTTATATTTGCCTGATACTTGAAAAAAAATTTCACTCTTTTCGAA
>JAPYYR010001814.1:0-12826 GCA_030523065.1 Aphidius colemani
AATAAAAAAAAAAAGAAGTAAGCGAAGAGCGTTGAAAAGAATAAAAGATTCAAAATATTATTGTAAGTTTTCAGCTTACCATTCTGAATGTGCCCATTTAGTAAGAACTAATAGACCATCTCTCAAATTAACAATAGACTCATGTGTTTGCATAGGTGCATCTGCAGCTCGTACGGCTCTAGCCATTGACGATGCATCGCGAAGTACAGTTGCAAGCACAGCTGCCCAACCAATGCACCCGGCTTCTAAAAAAAGTTGAAGAAGATACCTCAGTTGCACTTCACTTCTACTGTTGGACCCACAAGATTCAGAATGAATCTCTGTTGGTTCAATACTTTCTGGAGAAATCCAACAAACTGTTCCAACAATTGATTCCACATCATCTCGCCAAACTGTGCTGGCGTCGCTCATAACACTTGTCGCATCTTGAAGTATCATTGGTGTCAATTTCGCTTCAGCAGTAGAAAACTGAGTTTCTAAACTCGCCACAGGCGAATTAAAAGTTCCATGTAGTGGTCTACTACTTGGCAAACTAGTATATCCACTGTCAGTTAGTAGATCTACAGAAAAATTTTGAATTTGCAATTCACTCTCATAGTCCAAGCTTATAGATCTTGATCTCGATGATGCATGGCTAGCTCGCTTAATTTTTTGCAGGTTTGCTACTGATAATATAGGATAAGAAAAACAAAAATCTTCATGGATTGCTTTTAATGCTGCTACAAAGTCATCGATCCTTGCAGCACGTTCGCGCTCACGAGCAAGCCATGTTACGAGATAAAAATCCAAACGCGCGGCAAATCGTCCAAGATCAGATAATCTTTTTGCTGACAATAGTCTGCGGGCATGTCGTTGTAGTATAATATCAATAAAAAATTCCTCGGCTGAGCCTTCTTTATTATCATGTTTTCCGGTTTTTGCACTAGGCAATGATTTTTTTCTTCTCATAACGGCATTCCGTGTAATTTCAAGCGCTGACGACGGAGTATCTTTGTTTATAAAATCATACTGAACTTTTGGAGTTACTGTTGTACTATAACTTCGACTTCTAGACACTTGCATTGTCCCAAGAACTAAGGAAAGGTCTTCTTCATGCGAAGATACAGATGGAGTTGGTGGTGATCCAGCCAGTTTTGTACTTCCACCCCATGAAGCTCTTGGCGACTCAACGTCATTTGGATCAATTGCTCTGAGAAATCTTACAAGATCTCGAGACAATTCCCATCTGCTTTGTTCGAGAGCAGCATCAAGCAATAAAGTTGCATATTGTCTGCTTACTGCAGATGGTTCCAAGTTTTGAAGGATTATTAAATAGCTTGCAGCCGTATCTAGCTGCTGTCGTTCTAAACAGTCTTGCAAAAGTTTTTTCGGTGGACCGGCGACAGAAAATAAATAAGGCCAAAGAGCAATTTCAGTTTTACGAGCACACTGAACTATCGCTCTGGCCCAAACACTCGGAAATTCTCTAATGAACTCAATAACTGAGGGTAACTGGGCATCGGGCAATGGTTCTTTACTAGTTGCTTCTTCCTCGAGTACTTCATGAAGTAATAATTCTAGCGAATGTGGAAAGTATGGTAATAATGCACATGAACGCGCAATTTCCCAAGCATGATAGCCAAGATTTCGACAAATCAACTGCCTAAGTATCTGGTGTAAATAGACTTGACTTGTTAACTCAAGTACACTAAATGGAAGAGAAAATAGAGAATTGGTATCTGAAGTATAGAGAACTGTATCATTTTCAGCACCGAGAAGAATCGCATCTTCGAAAAGAATTGCAAGTGGATAAATTCGTAATTGAAAAGGTAGCATAATTCGTTTACTCATAAAAGTGTGAGTATTATCTTGATGGTTTCTTGGAAAAAGCGGTAGCCAAACTCGCATTCCATGAGCACCACAAAATAGCCAAAGTGCTTCAGTGAGATGTGGTTTGTCACGTACGGATCGTGAAGGTACCCAAACATTTTCTACGCATGATGCAAGCACATTTGGTGGCCCACAGGTAAAACGAACTTTGGGGTCGTCAATAAAATGCTCCCGTTGGACCATAAGGAGCTTTCCAGATACATTCAACAAAAGAGACTCTGGGTGTGGATGAATTCCAGCAGTTTCAGCACGAATTGTTGTTAACGTTACACTAACAACACAAGCTGGATGAACACAAAGACCACTAATATCAACTGTTTGTGTTCTCGTAAGCTCCATAGTTCCAAAACCTTTAAAAGAGAGTTAAAAAATTATTGAGTCGACAAAAGCAATATAAACATACAGTAGAAATAATTTTTAAAAGTAACCTTCTTCACCTTCCACATGCATATCAAATATACTAATTTGTCCGTTAGCGCAAAATGTGAGTAGTGTTTCTTTCATTGTGTTTAGTAATAATATTTGAGATGGCAGTCTAACAGTTTTTACATAACTGTTATCAAGTTTGGTATCACGAGGATAAATTCTAATTTCATCTTTGTCCTCAAGAAGTGAATAACTGCTGACAATTAAAAAACCTCGATACCAAAGTAATCCACCAGTGACAATAAAATCTTTTTCTTGACTTTCATTACCGAAAAGTTTCCATTTGCGTGAAGCAAGTGAATAATGAGCTAAACCAGTTCGTCCCGCTACGGCGATGCTCTGTCCCTCATTATCTATTGCAGTATACTATATAAATAATAAAATATCGAATAAGCATTTAAATGATTGCATGGAAGCACCATTTTTGTTCTATTGTATTTTTAATCTTTTAATAATCTTTGGTAAATTTTTTTAGGTTTCCTGAGTGATTTAAAAAAATTCTTTAGCTACCATTAATCCTTAACTACTACAAATTAAAACATGTGTTGATTCCTTATTTAAATAGTACCTAAGAAAAAAAGAAGTTATGGCAAAGTGGTTAATTGTAGCTGGGAAATTGAGTGCAATATGTTCATTTTTTGCTAGTTTAATGTTTCTTTAGAAGCAAGAAAATATATAAAGGTGTACAGCTAAAAAATTAATTCCAGCAAAAAAATATCTCAAAAAACTTGAATTAAAAAAAACTTCAAATCTGCATAATTTTGTAAGTTGTACATAATACGTACATATTTCAATGAAAACTTACTCGTATTGGCCAATTTGAGCCACTGTAAGAACTTGGAATTGGGACAACAAGCCACTGTTTTGATCCAGCCAGAGTAAGAGACGAAGAGTCATTCGGTATTTCATTGCTCATATAAAAACTTTGAACATTAGTTGAGACAGTTCCCAAATTTAAATATAACCGATCCTCACCTTGCAGATATAAATGACCGTGACCCTAAGAAAAAGTCTATTTGGTACTCACTTTTAGACTGTTATTATATAGAAATAATATATTGAGTACTTACCATACATGGGTTTACCGTTGATGGACTTTTAACAAAATCTAGTTGAATCAAAGATCGATTATTTTCCGGCCTATTTCCATTTTGACCGTCAGACAATGATTGTGGCGATTCTCTAAGCATCCATAGTTGATAGCCTTCGGCTGACCATTCCATCATGGAAATATGTAATGGATTATCACGTGTAAGATCAACATGCAAACCGAAGTCCCACTTTAATGAACAAAGCAAAAGTGCTCCAAATGTACTCCAAATTGCTAAACCTCCTTTTTCCCAAGCTAGGGCGATTGCACAGCTATCAGGCGTCCATCGGAGACATTTTACGCGACCTGGTCTACCAGGATAATCTTTGGATGATAAACTGAGAGTATGCGAAACCTCGAGGCTACCCGTCGTATCATCAACATAATAAACTAAGCCTTCAGAGTTTTCACGGCCAAAAGCTATGAGTCTATACTTATGATTGACTGCTGCACATGTAGCATCATCGAGGTATCTTGCCCAAATACCTTGAACTTGATTTGGATCAAATTTTAACGACTGTGCTGTCAAAAACGCAGCTTTTCCATTACTTAATACGATAGCAAATCCTCCAACTAACGGTGAATATTCAATATCGGTTACGTAAATTTTATTTTCTGTTATTGGCACAGCCACAGTTGAAATTTGTTGATCAATACTAAACGGAATTCGGCGTAAGTCTAGAGAATAATCACGGTTAAGATTTCCTTCCCACCTTTGTCGGACAATATGACTGGTTTCAGTTGCCACCATCAGTTCATCTCTAATACAGACAAGCGAAGTAATTCCACCGTCAATCCAAACTGGCATCACAAATATCAGTGTTAATTTTGGGATTATTTCTTTTATGAATAGTTCGGCACTATCTCTTCGAAGACTGGTCACTGGTGAATCTTTCTGTTCATAAAGACCCCGACTATCGCCGCTACTGTTAGAAAGTCGGTAGAATAGTAGATAGCTACCTGTTGTCTGCCAGATTAAAAAAGTCTGTTTTGTACGTGTTTCTATTTTTGGTTTATTAGTCAGATTTTATAAGATTTATCTGTTGTTTTCTCATGAACATTTACTTACACCAACAACTAACATGCTAGAGTCCGGTTTCCACTGAACTAAGAAATTATCCCCATACCGATCTCGAGATTTTTCATCTCTTCGGCTGAATACAATTGGTAAACACGGCTGAAATAATATTTAACGATGAAAAAAAAATTAATATAAACCAGAATCAACGAGTAACTACATGATAATATTAACTTGCATACTTTGCAGTACCATACGGCTAAAGTATCTTTGGTCAAAATAGCAAATAGTATTTTGTCCCGATTACATGCAATCGCGTTAACATCATTGGAATCGGTTAAGTTCAATACCCGGGGCCAGCCAATAGGGAAAAACATAATGCCCAGTTCTAATAAGTTTCTATTAATCAAAAAAAATTATTTATTTCATGTTTTTAAAAACTCTTTACAATATGAAAAACAAGTCATTAGCTGACAGTTTGAGTTACTAGTGCGCGAATATTATGATAGGATGTTGATAAATAATTGAAAATTTTCTGTCACATTTGTACCAGCTGCCAAGATTCTAAAGCAGTGTCTATACACAGTGATGGGTAATTCGACAATTTTGGGGTATCATACAATCATACGTATGATACATATCATACTACATATAGTGTATGATAGTTAAAAGTGCTTCTGTTCTCTACTAACTCATTTATCTAACACATACCACTAAACCACTGTACACAACTGTCAAAACTGTGTTTTTTTATAACGCAGCAATGAATAATACATTAATTGACGGGCATATAGAATAAAATCAATAAATAAAAAAATAATTTCCTAGATACTATTGTGACGATACTTCAAAGAATTTTCTTATAAGTCCGTCTCGAAAATATTAAAGGCTGTGTCAACACAGCTGTTAACTTGACGAATCAGTTTGCGAGATAGATTTGTTACATTACTTCTAGAAAATAATAAGAAAAATATATTCGTGACATTGAGTGATAATATTAATTAACTATGTGTTTTGAATCTTGTTATCAGTGTATTCATTACAGTTTTTTTACACGCTGAACAGACGAATTTTTTTCTTAAAAGTTTCTTTGTTTTCTTTCTTCCTAAAACTCTTATGTTGAGAACCTTCTTTTCTACAAATTATGTGATGGTCTACAATTTTATTTTTTTATTGATATTTTTTGAGATTTTTTCATCAAATATACATTCATAATGATTATTTATGTGTTGTGTTCAATTATGATTGATAAATCCAAGTGCTGACATCATTTTGACATATTGCTATTAGGCACCAAATATACAATGGCGATTAGGCAAAATGGCGTTAGTAAAAATAGTTTAAAAACTTAAAGATAGAGGCGCTTTTAATGTATGATACATAGCGTATATTATAAAAGATAAATGATACTGTATCATAAAGTGTATGAAACTATTGTATAATCGGTATGATACCTACCAAACGCTGTCTATACAACAGTTCTTGTAAGTTACAATAATTTACAAAGCTGACTTTTATACACAAGGTAATTTACCTAAATTTCATTGCACCATATTACAGCAACCTTAAAATCTTGATCCTACAGTTGGTAATTTGACACTTTTTTTTCTTTACATTGACAATCACGCAATCATACTGTAAGGTCAGGAGGTTCACTAGCGACGCATACCGTCCCATCTCTAAGGATGCTATTCTTGGGGTGCATTCGTTTAATAAAAAATTCTTTTTCCTTTTCCCCTTTCGCACTGTAACACCGGCCAAAATTTTATAGGAAAAAGCTGTTTTTTGTCGTGGTAGTTCTGACACATGACATTTTTTTTTATAACAATACATGTTAAAGCATTAACTGCTATAATGTTATTTTTGTTTACGTTTGTTACCGTTTCTTATAGTTTGTTGTTGTCAAATTGAGACATAACAATGTAAAATGTTATAAAAAAAGTCTTTGAAATTACATAGAGAATTTTATTACTTTTGTCGTTTTTTCTGTTTCTAGTGTATAGTCAGTATTATAAGGCGAAAGTGGAAAAGAAAAAAGAATTTTTTATTAAACGAATGCACCCACGGTATTAACAAGATTTTTGAAAAAGACAATTTTACAATCAATCAGGACATTTGGTCCTAAGTCAGGACATATCCTGATAGAATTTTCATATGGTAACCCTAATGAAAGCGAATACGATGAAAACCAAACCAAATGACTATCGACTATTTCAACATTCAATTTGTAGATGACATTCATATTAGTATTGATTATAGTTTTCATTGTTATAAAATCAAGAATTACTTTCATTGTGTTATATTATATTGTCTTATCTGAAGAATTTTAGCTTATAACCTAGAGAATTAAAGTGTGAAAAGCAATGATAACGACCTGACAAATGGTCGAAGTATAGAACGTAGACGGTGCGATACGTACTAAAGAGTAGGGCAACAGAATTCATATTACACATTGATAATCAATATTGTCGAATATTGATAAATATTTCACGTTTTTCGATTTCAAGTAAAGTGAATAAAAGAAGTAAATTCGAACGACACTTGGCTGCATTCCTTATTTACATTTACTTAGCCTAGGGTTGATTGAATCAAGATAAACTATTATATGGATTCTTCTTACGTTTTTTTGGAGAATATTGGAGTAAAGTTAAATTTCTTTGAGAGTAAAAAAATTAATTAATATCAATGAATTAAAGTTTAAGAGGTGCCGGTGCATTCAATTTTTTTTGTTCGTTTTTAAATTTCATCCTGTAATACTGACTGAAAACTAGAAACAGAAAGAACGACAAAACTAATCAAATTCTCTATGTAATTCCATAGACTTCCCTCATAACATTTTATGTTTTTGGGTGCATTCGTTGAATAAAAAATTTTTTCCGTTTTCCAATTTTACCCTTCAATACTAATCAGAATTTTATAGGAAAGAGCCGTTTTTTATTGTGGCACTGTTCGCACATGAGATTGTTTTTCATAACTATATATTAATGGCTAAAATGTTATCTTTGTTCATTTTTCTGTCTATGATTGTTACTAATTTTTATTGTTTGTTATTAGTTTGTTATTGTCAATTCAATGCATTAGAATATGAAATAGTATAGGGAAAGTATTTAGAATTACATAGAGAATTTTATTAATTTTGTCGTTTTTTCTGTTTCTAGTATTCAGTCGCTATCACAGGGGAGAATTGGGAAGCAAAAAAAAAAAATTATCAAACTTATGCACCCGATGCACCGCAGACAGCCTGGGTTTTTGAATTTTTCGTTGTCATTCGACCATAACCAGCAAGCGCATCTCAGATGGTGGGTACTCGTGTAGATTCGGAAGATCAAATTTACATTCACGTCCTTACCAGTGTTGTGTAGGTAAGATACCATGTAAGCAACAGTAAGTTACATCATCGGTTTCATACATCGAAGTATCTTACACCACGTCCACAATTCAATCTATTAATGACAGTATTATGCTTAAACAGCTGATAAAAATAATAATAATTGAATAATTTAAGATAAATATGGAAATCAATTACTGCAAATAACATTTTTTAACAATATACATGAAATACTACAAAAAAAATGAGTATCAGCAAGTCCAGGTAATTGAAATAATCCTTTATTTTATATATTTAATTTATAATACAATGATATATTCATATTTTCGTGTCGGACAGTGTTTACTATCTATGTATTTTTTTATTCTCATATTCAAGATTGATAAGATATAATTCAAATAACAGTGAAGGAAATGAATCGTGGTGGAAGACCTACTCATGATATTTGGGAAAAAGGAAATTTTTATCCAGTTCAAGATGAAAATAGGCGGATTACAGGTGCACAATGTTTATCAGGTAACAAACCACTGACGAACACTGCTAAGAAACGTTTAATAAAACACAAGTAGGTTGAGTAAAGTAATTGTTATAAACCAAAAAAACTTTTCAATTCATACAAATAATTTTCAAAATTTACAGAGAAAAAAGTCTTAATAGTTTAAGACTTCCTGATGCTAATGATTTGTCGATTAGTAATCCAATCTACATAGATAGTAATAGCTTGGACAGTTCATCATCTAAACCCTTTAGAAAATTATCGAGGTCAGCTTAGATCAACTTGGATCTATTACATCAGATCAGGCTAGATCTTTGTTACTGCGTGATCTTGAAGTATCTAGACAAATCTCTCCAGTTTACGAATACTAACTGTACTATAGAAAAATTTCTTCCCGGGAATCTAACTCTATCTGATATTATCACAACAGAACCAGCTAATAGTGCAAGTATATCTTTCTAAGAGTTTGAACCTGATGTATTGCCGCCTAATTCCGAAGCTGTAACATCTTGTACTGTTTATAATACTGAGTCAATAATGAAATCAAAATGAAAGGAAAGAAAAGAAACATGGATGAGTATTTCGAACTTACTACACCTGAAGAGAAGCATCTTACTGACAAATTACTTGCAAAACTTATTTATGGTTGTAATCTTTCTGTTGATATTGTGCAATCAAAACAATTTATCAACTATTCTAAATCTTTACGTTCTGGCTATGATCCACAGCTCTAGAAAAATTGACTCAGATTTGTTGTTGGATTTTCCCGAACAAGTTTAAGAAACAAAAAACTTTCAAATGGAAGATTACTTCTAAAAAAAATGACAATAGAATTAATTACTTACATGACTCTTTGGGTGCATTCGTTTAATAAAAAATTCTTTTTTCTTTTCGACTTTCGCCTTATAATACTGACTATACACTAAAAACAGAAAAAACGACAAAAGTAATAAAATTCTCTATGTAATTTCAAAGACTTCCTTTATAACATTTTACATTGTTATGTCTCAATTTGACAACAACAAACTATAAGAAACGGTAACAAACGTAAACAAAAATAACATTATATCAATTAATGCTTTAACGTGTATTGTTATAAAAAAAATGTCATGTGTCAGAATTATCACGACAAAAAACAGCTTTTTCCTATAAAATTTTGGCCGGTATTACGGTGCGAAAGTGGAAAAAGAAAAAGACTTTTTTATTAAACGAATGCACCCTTTGTTTTTTTAGAACTCATTATTACACGCGTTGTATATACAATAATTTTATTTTTTTTCAATTTTCCGATTTATTTATTTGACTTTATTATTATTAATCATTTATTGAGTTTTCCAAGCCACAACAAACCACAAACTATTTATTTGTTTACAAATATCAAGTATTGTCAGCTGATTGCCAAGTCGATAGTCGGCAAACACGTTCAAAATGGCGTCCGGGGTATCTTAGAGGTTCTTACAGTAACTTACCGTAAATGTAAGAAATCTAAAAAATCGGCCATTCACCCATCACTGGTCCTTACTATCAGTATTGGGTAGGTATGATATAGCATCGTACATCTTTAACATCATACGCCATATGTTAAAGTATGAGCTGTTGGTAAGGCTCACGGAATGGAGCAAGTCAGTACTTTTTTTTGCCGGTGATGTCACTTGTGCTCTTCAAGTTTTAACCTCTATGGCTACATCAAAAAGACTAGAAATACAGGAGAACTAACTGGCTTGGGGACCTGAGCACCTAGAACTATCTGCCCGACCTGAGTAAATTTATAAATATAGATGTCCCTGATCGTGAAATTTCGCGCATGCGTAAAGATTGGGACGAGTGTGATCAGCCGCAAAGATTTCAAAACGAAAATGCTTTCGACCAATAATGACGAAAAAATGAATAAATAATTGAAGTTTATAAGAATTTGTATAGCTAATGAGATGAATCGAAATGTTTATCTTCGTCATTACCATTAGTTTTAAAATATCATTTCATTAAGTCGGTACATGATGTTTTTTACATATTCTGTTTTTACAGTCTTAATTTGATCTGGTTTATGGATAAAATTGTTTATTTACTAACGAAGTACCCACTTGATCCGTTTACAAGAATGACCAATTAGGGGGGTTCATTGATTTTACTATTGACTGTTTTTAATCGTTGTGATGAGTCAGTTATGTAAATATAGAAATTTTTATTCTTACATAATTAATATCAAACTGAGTTGTTATTCTTGCTTTAGTAATTTATTTTTTATTTTCAAATTTCACGAATTCATTTTTATGGAAAATCTTTTAATTTGAAACTACAATTCACGAATATAGATAATGTACCGATTAATTAAGTCCTTTCTAATGAAAAATCACATATCAAAAAATTCTTCACGTACTATCTTTATCTTCGAATTGTATTGTATTAATATTCAATTTTTTATAAGAAAAAATTCTCTGCCGATTTATACAATAGAAATTGAAAGAAAAAAAATCGAAATCAATGAAAAAGTAATTAAGTTACTTCTTTAATACCCGAAAAGCGGACTTGTTTCATAATTTTTTGGATACTAAAAATTTATAGTTCTTTGATCAATTTAAAAAAAAAAAATGTATTTGCGTAACTAATGATCCATATTATTTGTATACATTTAGTTCTATACAATTATAGCAGGTATCACTTATTGACAGTTTTGGGTAGAATACACGATATTATACTTTTTTTTTCCTAACAAACGAATCATATGATTGACGAATGTTGATAATATAGAACTCATAACTGTTTTCCCGCGTCTTTTACCATGGCAATAGCTGCCGTGAATTTAGATGCCTAATATTTGAATAACGAATATAAAAACAAAAAATTCAGCATTAAAACATTATTCATTATAAAAAATATAATTTTCAACGTTTGTATAAAAGAATGTCAATAAATGAACACCTAACAAAAGTGCTAAAAGTACCGCCGTTATTTGAAATATGCTGGTAAAGCAAATTAATATTTTACCTACACAATATTGTCGGATAAATCGTCTTTCGTCATTTCACATATTCATATAAACTGTATGTATATGCAACTCGAATTTATGATAGTAGAAAAATTGTTTAAAGAATATTTAAAAAACTTTTACAAATGTTATAAAATATAGTAAATAATTGAGACAGGAATAAAAAAAAATTTATGAGAAATCATATGCTATTAAAATCTTAATTTCATGAATATAATGCTTTGGGAAAAACATATTCACGATGAGAGTGTTTAGACGTTATCAATTAATAATACATGTAATTTTATGAAATAAAACTGAATTGCTAAATTCTTCATATAGTTGTCATTTGATCAATTGGTAATTATATTGTTTCAAAGAATCATAAATGTTTGTTACTTGAATATTTTACACATTCTCAAGTTAGCGAATTGAAGAATAAAACATTCGCAATATCTTTACCATTATCATTCATTCAACATTAGGATCAGATAGATGTTATTGGTAATTGATCTTTTTTTCAATAACTTAAATTGATACACATATTTAAAATCGTCAAAATCTTATAAGTAAATAAAAGTCGAATTGTTCAAAGCATAGGACCTTAATTATCGGATTTCAATATGATTTTAGATACCTCATTATTAAAGTACTGTCATAAATTACGCGTTGAATCTCAAAATTGAGTTAATAGTCAATAATTGATTGTTAAATTAGGAAAATAAATTCATGGTATGAAATGGGCAATAGTAAATATTTCTCGAGTGATCTATTGGGGAACCGTTTAAAATCAATGTCCTTAGACGAATAAGTCAACCAAAAAAAAGTTAACATAATGGCATTTTCAATACTACGTGATGTATAAATTAAAGAAAGTTAGTTTTAAATATGCTTTGAACGAATCTGGCCTTGCAAAAAAACTCGCTTCAATTAATCCTACAATAATCCACTAGACAGCTCTTTCCAACAAAATTTCGAATAGTCACGACTGTGGGGACTTTTATATTCATAAATTTTCTCAGGTCGGGCAGATAGTTCTAGGGGCTCAGGTCCCCAAGCCTATAGGGTCCTGAGCGCCTCTATAAACCGTGTCACTATATGGCCGCCGTGTGTTTGAGTGTCGCTGCAGTATTCGGGTAACGTGCGTGGCCGATACAGCTCCTATTTTACAATGCGCAAACATGACAAAAATACACCGGCAAACACTTGGCTGCATTTTTACTGTTGTATCATATGATAGATTTTTTTTTTAATTCTAAAGGTAAAGACGAATGTTATTTTTTTGTATAAAAAAATATATATATATGTGCATGACAGTCAAGTATTGATTCACAAATTTTTATGAACATAATATCTGTATTCTCTAGTTTTTTTAAGTTTGTATAGTGTTCAATCACAAAAATATTAATTTAGGAAAAAATTCCTGGTTAAATAAGAAAACTTGTTGAATAACTTATAGTTTACATTTTCAGGAAATCAGCTTACGTCAAAAATTGCTTGTTGCACTCGAAAAAAAAATAAAAAATGATAAACAATGTAACGAAATTTGATATTTCGTTGGTTCTCGTAATAAATAATCAGATAATAGCTTGATACAGCTCAGATTATTTATTGTTGTCGCTTGAATTATTAAC
>JAPYYR010001815.1:0-12821 GCA_030523065.1 Aphidius colemani
TATATTTCAGCAAAATTTCGTTTCGGCCGAAATTTTCGGATAAATCCGAAATTTAGGGACGGTTTCGTTTCGTCAATGTAAAAGTCAATTTCGTTTCGTGTCCAGCCCTAATTTTGTTTAATTATTCACGATATATAATAAAAATTATATTCTAGTGAAGATTTTAATTTTATAATTATTTTTTTTTATAGCAATTGATTAGCGAGATATAAAACAAATTTGAAAAAGTGACGCCAGAAACCACAAACTTAAAATACTTATACCCCGTAAGAGCTCTCTCGCGTTTTTTAAAAAATCGAGGGAGGACTCTATCGGGTCTCTTGATATAAAATAAATTTTGGGATGTTAAAAAATAGTTTGTATCAGGCTGGCCTTATTATGGATAAATTAAGGTTTCCCTGATTCCATCTTGATGAAGATGATGAGAAAAAAATACAAGTATTGAAATGTATATTCGGTGATAAAGTTCGGATCAAGCTGGCCTTGTTAAGGATGAGTTAAGGTTTTTGTGATCCTAACTTGATCAAGTTATTCTCAATCAAGCATCTTGATCAAATCTTGATTCTTGATCAAGTTTTGATAAGGCTTCCCGTGTTAAGGCAACATTGATCAAGTCTTGATCACGACTCGAAGTCAAATCAAGCTAGCCTGACCAGATTCCTACTCGGGAATATATGTTGTAGCGATATTTTTGCCTACTTTAGAGATTCGGCCTATTTTATTCAGCTAGACTTTTACGACTTGGAAATTATTGAATTATTTATTTATTTTTGTATCTTAACTCCAGCCTGCTTGATTTGTCTTTAAATTTTCTTTGTTAACAAAAATCAGGTAGAACCCAGTTACACGTAATTTATTTATTATTATTATTTGTTTAACTCCGACTTGTTGCGGAAAGTATACCAATCAACTGACTATATTAAAAAGGAGGAAAGAAGTAAATTCAGTTTTAGGAGTATAGGGTTCTGAGTTATTCACCGAGTCGAATTTGACGAAGTTTGAGGTTCCGGTAAGTTTCTGATAATTTTCCGTAAGTTACGTTCTTTAATTTCATATTATCAAGAGATACGATCTCCACTCAATTTTTTCCAGCGCGAGAGTTGCCGAGTTATTATATAAATACATTGTCTGTTTGTGACGTCATGGAATATTTATTATTTAATAACTTTTTTCTGAGTCATTTAAGTACAAAACTAAAAATAGATTGACTACCAATATCGGGGATTGCCTTTACAATGAGCCTATTTGCTAATCTTTCCGATAAGTATTAATTGAAATATAATAGTCAGAATAAGCCAGATACGAAATTGTATGAAAGCTTTAACTTAAACATAAATTTTTGAGCTCGATGTCAACATTTGTATTCCAACAATATGTAGTGTCACGTTTTGTTATTTCAAGATATTTTCTGAACTAATGAACAGCTTTTTGCTTGACAACAGAAAATGAACAACATTAAACGAAACAAAAAAACGGTTTATTTAAACTAAAAAAAAAAAAAGGGAGAGATTCAAATGTTGAAAAATTGAATCTAAAAAAATAAACTGTAACAGAACACTTGAGGTGCATCAGGCACTTGACTATATATTTTCTTGTAGGTTATAAATTTTTTAATTTTTCCGTTCTAAAATAATACAAAGATAAATGTAACTATGACTTACCATACATCTTTCCTTCATCGGAAAGAATGATTTTTCGTCGACCACATGGTGGATAGATGGTCAGAGCTTCCTGAAAACTTTGTTCAATATCCGGTGACCACACACCTTCTGCGTCTGCAGCCGAGAGATCTTTCTCGTCCTAAAAAGTTAAAATATTTGATGCTTTCGGTATTCGACAGACTGAAATTTAAGACTAAAAAGAAATCTGTAAGTTGATTTTTTAAAGAGACAGATGATTCAGTTTTCTTCATGATCTATACGTTCCAAACTTTTTCGTTTGGATTCAGTTATAGAAGTCTTTCTGCACTGTCATTTTTATGTCACAACGATCTGAAACTTCTATGACCCAGATGAGGAATCTAAAATTTTACTTTTAACTTGTTACTAAAAGTAACAAACTTATCCGTTTGAATTCAAATTACGCTAATGCTACAAAATTACAGCAAATAATAACCATTGTTCAATTTGAGACAAAAAATTCTTTTGAATAGAACTCTCTGTCTATGAAAAAAAAACATTTAAACAAAGTTAAAAATAGTTACACTGGAAAAATTAGAATGCACGAATCGCATTTTAAACTGCAAACTTTGACACAGACAGAAAAAATACAGATATTCCAGTGTAGAAAACAAAAATCACATTCTTTTACACTGACAAAAGTTTTTTCCTTGATTTATGGAACTTTCCCTTAGAATAAATAAAGCACTAAGATTTAGGGAAATGTCTATTTTTGCAACCATGATTTTTGCTTAGTTTTCTTAATATTTCTTTTTGATTATTTTTCTTAAATTTTTATTATTTTGTCATTTAAATTTTGTCATTATTCACCCGAACAGTTTTATTTTGCCATAGCTTTTATTAAAATCTTTAATTTGAGCTTCATACAAACTCTCTATCTTAATTATTGTGAAATCTATATGCAAAATTCTTGAAAGTGTACAGAAAGCAATACTGTAGTGGAGCACTTCACACTTATCCCACCTCCGTAAAATATATTTGTTTCGGCAATCGGAATGGTGCAAAAACTTGAAAAAGTTTAATTTTTCTGATTTTCGTTAAATATAGGCTGAATAGAAGTTTTTTAGAAATTTAAACTTGACTTTTTGATCAAAACGTTTCGAAGATTTCTAAGACTGCATTCATGTATGAGGTAGAAATACAGCAAAATATATATGCATGTGTTTTGTGCGTGTGTGTTATGATAAAATGTATAATTTTATGAATTATATACTTACATCGCTGATGTCACCGACGTCAAGATTTTTTGTATCCGAGCCGGAGCCATTGGCATCGGGCGGCGGCCCGGAACTCGCAGGTGTCCACGGTGAAGAAATGGTGTCGGCTGCAGCCACCGCACTGCCTGCAATCACCACAATCAACTAAAATATTGACCAATATAATTCAGTACTATACAAAGTATCAATCAAAGAAGGTGATTTAGTATCATGTAAACGTGGTAAAAAGTACACAAGAAATCTTCTGCTGTTAAGCATGTGGTCAGGCTGAAAGGGTTATGAATGCCTGATGTGGTACCAGTCGTGGTATTAGAAACCAAACTGCATTATCATCATCATCTTTAACATTGTCTCCTCTAGAAAGAATGTGCTCAGGTGGGATCATCATGAGACCCAGCAGGGTCTCTCGTTAAAGTTGTTGAAAAAACGAAAAAGACTGCCGCGGTAATATGTCTTTCGATATCGTGTTCGTGACGCCACTCGTTTACATTCATGGCCATATCTTGGATTTTTTGGTGAAATATTTATTGAGATATAAAAATGTGATAAACCAGCCCCCTTTTTTTTGTAAAACATAAATTTTTTGACGATTTTGTCCAGATTTTTAAATTACTCAGTTGGCGTCCTGTACTTAATAAATTCGCACGAAAATGGTGGTCACCCTGATCTATCTGCCTAGCAGTATGTCGTATGGCAGCGAATGTTTAAAAATGTCGTAGCGGCATACTTTTTATCTTAATTTTTTAAAAATGATTTCAAGGATTCTTAATTTTTATTTCGACAATCTTAATGACAGTTGTCTTAGAGGACTCGTTATATTAAAAAAATGATAAGAAAATTTTTCCTAAAAATGTGATAGTCTGCTACTTCATATTTTACTCAACAAAAGGAAAGAAATAAAATACAAAATCAAAAATAAAATTTTTGTAATAAACGAACTCGTCAAAGTTGTTGATTGGTGTTAGATTAGTAGTTCTGTACAAACTAAATTTTCATTTAAGAAATGAAAAATTCGAACAAAAGAAGTTAAATAATTTAGAGAAATCAAAGCTGCCTGTGTCTAAGTAAGAAATCAAAACCAAAAATGATCACTTCTTATCCTTATTACACAACGCTGCAGTTCTCTTGACAATTCTGAGTTTGGTTTTTTCAGACAAAATTTGTCCAGCAACAAGGCAATTCAATGATGAACGATTTTATTTTTTACAAAGAATTTTTTCTCATACATATCAATTAATGTTGTATTATGTAAGCCAATAAGGTTGAAATTATTTTTTAATGTCATGTTATTGGGTCAATTTTACAGCTTCTTGTTTAGATGAGCCCGACATTAGATTTTTTGGTATGCACAGGATATTTTATAGAAATTTTTTTATATAGTGAGGAATATGAAACGAAAGCAGTGTCCAGTATCCATTGATTTGCAATTGCTTGAAAAGGCAATTTTGCAGGCATTCAGTAAAAGTTAAGACATCAAAGACATTAAGGAATCAGTTGGTAATCTTAATAAGTCTATGCTGAAGCTGGAGGCTAATTGTCAAGTCCAATGAAAATAAAATCATGATTATTGAGCGTGAGGTGGATAGAATAGATGCATCGCTTATTAGTGATGGGATTGAGGATTTCATTATAGTTGCTATCTAGCTGGGGTGTTGGGATAGCAGCGGAAAAATTCAATCTAATAATTATGGCTTGAAGGAGACTGGTCAAGTTGGTGGATATAAACGCGTCTTAATGAAGCATATTAATGGTGAATCCTAAGTTCAAGGTGAGATGGCTGATGATACTAGTATTGAGAATCTTAATTTTATTAAAAAACTATTCGTACGTGTGTTTAACAAAAATCCTTCTGCAAATAATAATATTTGTTACTGTTTTACACGACTTGGTGTTGCTGGTCAGCATGTGGTCAAGCCTAGGCCATTATTATTACATTTTGATGATGTATCACTTGTTAAACATGCGTTTCAGGCAATAAGAAAAATTCTGTTGTCGCAAAAAGACTTATTGAAAACTACAAATGTATCAGTGCTCCAGATCGGACAATGTATCAAAGAAATCAATTCGCCTAAGAAAGAGTTAGTCAAGAGGAAGAAACAAGGAGAGAAAGATCTTTTCATAAAAGAAAGAAATAGAAGATTTCTGATTTTGGAAAACCTGAGAGTTCACAACGAATAAGTCTAAATGCCAGCAATACTTCATCATAGGATTGTACCAGGAGTCCTCCTGATTCAGATAAAGCAAATGAGTGCTGTCAAAATGTTGATGTCAGGGATGTTAACTGCGAGATGATTAAAATTACAATGATCTACCAGAATGTTACTAGTCTATTCAACGAAGTTGATGAGCTAAGAAATGATATGAACTCTATGCAATATAATATTAGAATAATAACAGAATCTTGGGTAAATAGTATATATATCGACATACACCAGAATACTTTCACATGAATAAATATGATGTGAGGATGAATCGTCGTGATTCAAGTAAATCAACGGGTGGGAGTATTCTGATAGTTGTTGACTAAGGCATTTGTACTTAACAGCTGATTGTACCACTGATTGAATAAGTCCATCGACATTGATATATGTGGACATACTGTTTGATTATGGTGATAGGTTAGATGGAGAGGTTGTGATTCTAGAAGACTTCAATATGCCAAACTTTGTTTGTCATGATTCAGGGCCACTATTTAATAAACTATCAGCGAGTTTCTTAAAGCTTACGAAATATTTTGAGTTGCATCAATACAATAAATCATTAATGCCAAGAGAAGGCTACTAAATTTAGTATTATGTGCAGTTGACTGTGAGGTTAGATTAGTTGATGAGGCCTTGGTTTTGCCAGGAATTTATTATTCTCCACTTGATATATCTTTATCATTTTTTAACAGATGTTAAACTTCAAACAATAACAATGAAAAAGTAATTAATAACAAAATGTTTTATGATCCAGGTTTATTTGATGTGGATAAATACAACTTTTCTTTTGTTAACTGGTCACAGCTCTTATATCACAGATCATATTGATGTTGACTGGATAGTGGATAAATTTAATAAATTATTACAAGCTAAGGCTAAAAAGGTATTTAATATTGATACATATAAATCGAATAAAAGAAAGCTCTCTTTAAGTACTTAATAAATGAATTCATTTACTGCTCACTATTACTTGAAAAAAATGAAGATTGGTGTACCGAATGGTATAGTTAGGAGCCAGAATCGATTACTATTTTATCCACTTGTTGCTGTTTCGAATTTTAATAATAAAATATGATAATGTTAGCAGCTAATGAGTGGATAGTTCAATCAAAAAGGAATATTATTTGCTTTGGTATAACACATCATGTTAAATTAATGGGTATTTTAGAATACAAATAAAATAATTAATAAATAATGATTAATGCAATGTTAAAAAGATGAGACAGTTAATTTATACTGTACTACTTAGCTAATTTAATTAAAACTAAGAATATATAGTTATTATCACCTATAATAGTTATTAAAACAAAAAAAGTATAAATGTAAATGATATTTTGAAAGGCTCTATCATTTTGCTTTGCCAGCTGGGTTAATCAAGAAAAATTCTATTCTGTTCTAATAAATGGTTTGTTAAAAGAAAAAAAAATCTTGTCCAAAATAATAATTTGTTTATAATATACAGATATAGTCTTGTTAAAAACTAAAGATGGATCGCGTTCAGGAAAAAACTTCTAAACGTAATCTCTCTTACTCCTTTACACTAACACTATTATGATTGTTATATTTCATATGTTTCTCATTCCATACGGCAGAGGCATTTTTTTAAGAAATATACTCTTAAAGTTATACCACATGGGGTTTGATTCAAACGATTGCCGTTTATGATAAGACAACTGTCATTTACTTAAAACGACATAATGTTTTTTTCAAACGACGACGACTTAATAAAAACCATGATCGTAATGAATTAAACAAATTAAATTTTGTTATGAACAAGAAAGGTTTTAAAAAAAATTAATTTTTTGTTTAATACAAACGAATTTTCTTTCTAATCAAACTAATGTTGTATTGGGAGTGTATACAAAAAAAAAAAATTGAAAAATTAACAATATTCATTTATTATCAATTATTTTGTTGTTAACTCAAATCAAGTTTTTAGATTGAATTTTTTTTGTTTTTGTTCCTAAACTGAATAACCTAACCGGGATTTGAACTACAGAACTTAAGAGCAGAAGGCAGGAGTGCTATACGATTAACCGCGAGACTGAACATAAAATGAAAATCTCAATTCTGATACGTAAAGAACGTTAGAGTTGTTGGAATAATTAATTGTTTTTTTCGAATAAGAACTTGTTATTATTTATTTATAAATTCACTGATTGGTCAATCGGTTATTGTATGTAGTTTAATTTGCGTGTTTTTATCATTTGATTTTTTTATGTATCAATTTTTTTCAACTTAAAAATAAAATTTAATCATTTTAAATATTAAATAATAATTATATGATATGATTAATTCAACGGCATAGATAAGAGGTCCAGCATCTTTATTTTATTAATTCACAAATGGCAAATAGTCAAGAAAAGAATGTAGCTTCCTATTATATTTTTTAGGCCAAACTATTTTTTTATAAATTAAAAAGTAAGCAACAATAATTTCTTAGCCATTTGGGCTTAGTAATTTATTTATTTAAATAAAAAAAACTGAAGGACAAATATCTTAGGATTGAATGTTGTTAGCCAGCTAAATTCATTAACAAAATTATTTATTCAAATGGAAAAGAGCTGAGAAATGAATGTTACTAACCTAATCATTGCTTTGGCTAAATTTAATTTGAAAATTAGGTGGTTAGCAACATTTATTCTTCAGCTCTATTTGCCACTAGTTTTTCCATTTGAATAAATAAAGTACTCAGGAATTAATGTTGTTAACCAGCTAATTTTTGAACAAATAATTTAGCCAGTTAACAACATAAATTTCTAAGCCATTTATCCTCAAGTTTTTTTATTGAAATAAACAAGTTATTAAGGGTGAGAATGACTAAGAAATTAACGCTGCTAAAAAAATTAATAGGTAAGCTACATTCTTCCTTTGACCATTTGCCTTCCGTGAATTAATGAAAATAGTAATAAAAGATGATAAACCTCTTATTAATGTTTTTAAATTAATTATATTACATAAATGAACCTCGTAGTTTTGTTAAGCTGATGAAAAAAATTTTTTAAGTTTTTTGTTAACCAGTACGTTGGTCTTGGATCCGAAGACTTTCTCAATGTTTACAACGTATCAAAACAAAAGTCTTAAACCAAATACTTTTTCTAAACCAAAATATGCAGTGCAAAAAAATTTTACATTTGATTACGATACTTCTTGAAAATAGAATTTTTGTTCCGATAAAGTTTTAGATCTTAAAAGATAAAAAACATCTTATTAGAAATAAAAAAACTCCTCGTTTAAAGACAAGACGATTCTAACTATGACACAATTTGATTTAAATCAAAAGTAATTACTTTAAATAAGTAATTTAATTAGTAAAGTAATTCAAATTAGTGTTGAAAAAATCAAATTTATTCTGGTAATATCTAGAATTAAATGCTAGAGGAGTTTTGATTATTGACGAAATTTTAATCAAAAAGATCTTTTTTTTCTCATTTTATGAACAATTGTTTATAAATTCAGAACAAAAGAGTTCTTGAAAATAATATAAAAGATCTTGATATTAAATGCATATTTCTTCGAAGAAATTTTTTGTTTTCTTACTTTATAAATAAAAAATAATCATGTAGACACGAACCGTCAATCGTTCATAACAAAACTTTATCTGAACTATTCGACCAAAATATTTCTTCAAACTGTTTTTTATTCGAAATAATTTCTTTTTATTATTACGAACAACTCATTGCCGAGGAAGTGTATTTTGTAATGTAAAAGAATTTTTCACAGAAAAAAATATTAAATATTTTATGTGAATTGAAAATATTGACGTCAAAAAAAAAAAAAAAATGGAATTACCGATGTTAATTCAAATAATTCCAGAGAATAATAATATTATAATTGAATAAATTTGCATGAACAAATTTTTTTTACCCTTAAAAGATGAAGTTAGAGAAAAGTCTTAAACCCGAAAATACCCTATATCATCAACAAACCTTGTTTTACCCTCAAATGACTTCCCATCTTTTAAAATTAATAACTAACAAAAGTGATAAAAACTGTTTCAAATGATTTATTATTTAAAAAAATGTAATAAATTATAGAGAAGAAATAAAAAAATAAATGTCAACAATACCGATGCTATTTTGAGTAGTGAGTTCCCAGTCTTTCATGAGGATTTCTCGAGCAGGTCAAGTGACGGCTTTGTGGATGTACCTATAATGCATAAAAATTGTGATCGTTTATGTTTATTTATGCAGATATATGTAAATATATATATATATATTTGTTAAAATATAGGTTTATATTCCCGGGATAAAAATTTTAGGTATACGGAGAGAAATGTTCCACAAAAATTGTGGTTCTGGTACAACAACATAGTGGCAAGATTACGGTTTCTTTTTTTTTATAAGAATTTCTTATTACGAGTTGTTATTTTTTTTCTATCTTTGTTTTTTATTTGAAAACGACACCCTTACGACAAACCAGCTAACATATACTAGTTTGTCGCGTTCATTTGTTGATTTTATGATTTGTTTAATTATATTTCTTATACAAAATATAAACTATCGTATGCTAACAGGTCAGACTTTTTTTTTTTATTTCAGCACGCGTGTAGTTTTTTTTGTAAAACGTGTATATAATTTTTTTACATTCACAAAAACATAAATTATATCAAAAAAATATTTTCCAAATAATTACATTGTGTCTTCATTCTTTATTTGATGTTTAATTCTTATAAATAAATAAAGATAAATAAAATGTATATAAGTTTTATTTATTTGTTGCAATATGCCGCATTCTTCTTGTTACAAACAGGTGATGGTTTATAACAATCCAATTAACTGATTATTTTGAACAACAAAATGTC
This sequence comes from Aphidius colemani, assembly GCA_030523065.1. Lineage (NCBI taxonomy): Eukaryota > Metazoa > Arthropoda > Insecta > Hymenoptera > Braconidae > Aphidius > Aphidius colemani. Next base: position 9,902 of record JAPYYR010001815.1, read on the forward strand.
TGTTACAAACAGTTAATTATTTAAATATTTAAATATTAATAATGAAAAAAATGATTTTCTACTTTTTTAATTGATTGTTGGGTATTGTTGATAGAAGTTGTTCGTGATTTTTTTTTTGCTAATCTACTCGTCTTGAGCGGGAATCGAACTCGGGACCGACAAATTACTAAGCTAACGTTACCGATGCGCCACAGAGTTGTACGTGATAAGGTAAGTTTATTTGTTATACATCAAGAATGTCCAGGTAAAATCAATAACATAGATGTATAACAAATAAACTTACCTTATCACGTACGACTCCGTGGCACATTGGTAATGCGTTAGCTTAGTAATCTGTAGGTCCCGAGTTCAGTTCCCGCTTAAGACAGGTAGATTCACAAAAAAAAATCACTAACAACAATTTCTGTCAACAAATAACCAACAATCAACTGAAAAAGTAGAAAATGAATCATTTTTTATTATTAATATTCAAATAATTAACTGTTTGTAACAAACATTTGTTGTTTGAAATAAACAGTTAATTGCATTGTTATAAACCATCACCTGTTTGTAACAAGAAGAATGTGACATATTTTTACAAGTATTCTCCTTTCAGTGTTTGATAATAAAAATTATTTAGCCCGTAAATTTTTTGCATTTTAATTTTTTATTTTATTAGCTAATCAATAACAAAAAAAGTTTATAAAAAAAAATGTCCCTCGTATCTTTCTAAATAAACCTAATATTTTTTTTTATCATCTTTCAAATTTCATTTTTTTGTAGTCACTAGTTTACAGCGCCGCATTTATCCAACTCCGAGCACTTAGGTTTTTTAAGAATCCGTACTCTCATATATGATGTTTTTACGTAAATAGCATACTATAGAATCACTACGGAAAAAAGACCAATGTTCCTTTCTATTATCAAGTATCAAACTTTTTGAACGCATCGAATTTCTTCATAGCTCCATTCATAATTAATCGTTCATTTGATGAAGTTGGTTGTTCAGAGCTTTGAAAAATATAGTTATGAAATGTATCACGAATAATCGAATTGGATGATGAATTATTTTCTTCGTCCATGAACTCATACAAGCAATTTAATCTAACTTTGATCACTTCAGAAATCACTTCAGTGTTTGTAAATTTTGATACCACACTAGTTATTTCTGAACAAAAAACTTCGTTATTATTTCATTTTTCCCTGGAAGCTAAGTTGGTCCCTGAGTTGTATTACATAAAAATACATCTCTTGTGTTCGTATATATATTTTTATAGAGTAAGAAAAAGGATGAGAAGAAAACAAAAACAGTGACAAAAAAAAAAGCAAGAAAGACCAGTACGGCAGATCGTTTGTATGTGAATCAAGACAAGTTCTGTATATACAAAGTTATTTCTAGTGGAACTTGGAAGCAAACACACCATTTTTATTTTCTTTATTTTAGTTTAATTTTATAATATAATATAAAATTTTTAATTTTCTGTATTATCTGACTAGCCCTACTTATTATTTCCTTGCAATTTCATTCAGTAATTTTTGTCATATTTGTTAAAAATTTATTCAAGACATATATTAACACTTTATACTAGTAATGAAGTTTAATCACAAGACTGAAAGAGAACAAGTATTTGAGAGAAACATAGAATAATTTGAGTTTTTATCTTCTCTTAAGTTTTATTTACGAGACTTACGGTGCACACTTATTGCACGTACGCATATAGACGATAAATGCGTCTGTCGATGAAAAAAGCATAGACTACTGCAATATAGGCATGTAGCAGTTTTGTAGAAATTTGTAGTGCACGGAGAAAAATAAACCGTATGGATATTACAGTAGAAAACGTTTAATTCAATTTTTTTTTCTATACTTTTATAGACACCAAAACGAAAAAATGTTGAATTGTCATTGAGTTTTATTTTGCGTATGGTTGATATAAGACTTTCATGATTATAAGATTTTATCAAGATGAAAATATTTGAAAACTAATATTTGAAAACTAATATTTGAATTTATTTCTATTCATTCAACAGACTGCCTGGTCAAGATCGGATCGAGCTATGCCTATCACATTCTTAATCTAATCCCGATCAAGACTTCATGGAGGCAAAAATATTTTAAAAATAATTAAATTTCACTTTTTTTTCAATTAAAAAAAAATTATTTATTTAATATTCATTTTCAACATATATTTATTGATTACTCTGGCAGACTTATGAGAACGAAAAGTTATTAATAACTTCACACGGAGAGTATTTTATATTTTTTTTTAACAAAAAAACATGGTAAATTTTACAATGGTCCATAGCAGAGCTGCTCCATCCATTCGATATTTTCATAAATGAGCCATAGAAAAATTTCGTGAATAGGCATGCCTTTTTTTGTATGCCATAGCATACATTCTATGGTTAAACGCAAAATTTACTTTGTTTCTATGAACTCGTAAAAAATATGAATAAAAAAACTTTTTTTTAAAATATAAATACTTATATAATTTATTTGCTTTTTTTTCTATTGTGTTCAAGATAAATATTTTAGCATAAAAAACAGACGGTGATGAGAACTTGAACTTTGATACATTAGGCTAAGAACCTAACGCGTTATCCATTGAGCCTCATCAATGCGAAAAAATGATTTTGTTTCTTCTACATCAACAATTTGAAAATAAACAGAGTCACGCCTGCGCAATATACTATAAAGTGAAGGCAGTTGGCATTTCTGAGTCCGTCTTTAATTTTTGCTATGGCTCATTATAATTTTAACCATGCTGCTTTGTATTTATTAGTGACAACTACGAGATTTCCCGAAAAATGATATTGAAATTTCAAAGGATTTTCGATTTTTCGAAACGAAATTGACTTTTACATTGACGAAACGAAACCGAAACGAAACCGTCCCTAAATTTCGGATTTATCCGAAAATTTCGGCCGAAACGAAATTTTG
>JAPYYR010001816.1:0-29772 GCA_030523065.1 Aphidius colemani
TTATTTTGTCCAACTAATAAAATTATTGTTTTTTTTTATCATGTAGGTTTTAGTCACAGCTATTATCAATTCAGGTCCACGTGAAGACTCAACACGTATTGGTCGTGCTGGTACTGTTCGTCGTCAAGCTGTTGACGTTTCACCTCTTCGTCGTGTCAATCAGGCAATCTGGTTATTATGCACTGGTGCAAGAGAAGCAGCATTCCGTAATATCAAGACAATTGCTGAATGTCTCGCTGATGAGTTGATCAATGCCGCTAAGGGATCATCAAACTCATATGCTATCAAGAAAAAGGATGAACTTGAACGTGTTGCTAAATCTAACCGTTAATCATTTGTCATTTATAAAAGTAATAAAAATAAATTTTTTCTTGATAATGGGTTTTATTTTATTTTGAATAGTTTAAAACATTTGTCCAACAACGATATTATTTTTTGTTATTTTATTTATTAGGCTATTTCATACTCCCCATTGTTTCATTAACAACAACATAGTAACTTTTTTTAATTATGGTATTTTATTTTTTTATATATTTTATAAACACTTGTTTATCACAATAGAGATTATGAAACAAATCATTTTATATAAAAGAAAAAAAATTAAAAATTACAATTTTTAATCTAAGATTTTTTAAATTGTCGAGCACCTCTAGATTTTCCTCCTGGCTTACCACCTGGTTTACCTCTTGATTTACCGCCTGGTTTACCTCTTGATTTATTATCTGATTGATCTTTTGATTTACCACCTGGTTTACCTCTTGATTGATCTCTTGATTTACCACCTGGCTTACCACTATGTCTATTCCCTGATTTTCCACCAGGTCTACCACCAGTTTGATTTGCAAACTTTTGTTTTTCTTTTTGTTTATCTTTTTGTTTCTTATTTGCGCTGAAAAATTAAAGTAAATACATATCAATAAATAAATCCTAAAAATTATTTGTTTTAGTTGATTTAACTTGCTAAAAGAAATATAACTTACTCATATCGAAGTCCTTTGACTCCTTTTGCGCTGGTATCCGTGAGATTAAAGTTATATGATGATGAAGTTTCTTTAGAAGTTGGAACTTTCTTTGAAATTTTCAATTTATCTAAACTTTTCTTTTCATCGCTTCGTTCTTTTTGTGTTTGGAACCATCCTCTTCGTTCTTCTTGTTGACCTTTCAAATAATTTTCCATTTTATTTGTTCTATTTTCCATTTTAGCAATTTCTTTTTCAATTCTTTGCTCTTGTAATATTGCTTCAACATCAGGTTCAAGTGATTTAAGTTTTTGATTATATTTCTCAATGATATCTAGTGGCATAATACGATTTTTAACTGGATTTTTGGCTTTTTTAATGATATCCTTTACGAGGGAACGTTCTTCTTCCCCAGCAAGTGACACTGATATACCAGTTTTACCAGCACGTGCTGTTCTACCAACTCTGTGTATGTAATGTTGTATTGTTGGTGGCATTACAAAATTGATAACTGTTTTAACACCACTTATATCTAAACCACGTGCAGCAACGTCAGTTGAAATTAATACATCAAATTCTTCATCTTTAAATTTTTCTAAGCTTTCAAGTCTTTGTAGTTGTGATAAATTACCATGTAATTCGCCAATTTTAACACCCAATAAACCAAGTAATATGTGTAAACGATGTGCTTGATTTTTCGTCTTTACAAATATCATTGTATGATCATGAAATGTACGACATATTAATGCTGCTAGAATTGCCTCACGATCACTCTCTTTATGTATACGTACAAATTCTTGACGTAAATTGAATGCCACTTCTTTATTGCTATCAACGAAAATTTTAATTGGATTATTAAGTGATACTGCTGCAAGGTCTTTGACTCGTTCAGTCATAGTTGCTGATAGTAATATTGTTTGATGTTTTTTAACACATTTTCCGATGATATGTTTCATTTGTTGGGCAAAATATGCATCCAACATTCTGTCAGCTTCATCAAGTACCAATACTTCAAGTGAATCTATTGAAAATGTTGGTGTATTTCTTATATGATCAATCAATCTACCAGGTGTTGCAATAACAATGTCTGGATTTTTACGAAGCATTGCTTCTTGAGCTTTTAAATCAAGACCACCAACTGATAAGGCAATTTGTATTGGATTACAAAATTGTGTAAGTTGTGTTGCAGTTTGATAAACTTGTGTACCAAGTTCACGTGTTGGCACTAATATTAATACTCTTGTTACTGCTGGGCCTCTTGATGATGAATATAACATATGTTCAAGTGTTGGTAACAAGTAGGCTAATGTTTTTCCAGTACCTAAAATATTAATTTTATTTATTAGTTTACATTTAAAATAAAAATATAAAATATCAACCCACCTGTTGCTGCACAACCACTAATATCACGACCCATTAATGCAACTGGTATTACTGCTGTTTGAATTGGTGTTGGTTTTGTAAAATTCATTGTTGCAAGTGCTTTCAACAAGGGTTTTGATAAATTCATTTGATTAAATGAGTGAACATCATTTATATCACCTAATTCTTCACAGACTAATTTTTTGCTTACTCTTTTTTTTTTTTCATCTTTTTTTTCATTTGTCTCAGATGCATCTTTACACAATTCATCTTGAGACAATGTTTCACTATTTTCTATATTAGCTTCTACTTTAATTTCAGTATTATTATCTTTGAGAAGACGACGCTTTTTTTCAATTTTATCATCTAAGTTTGTATTTGCTTTACGTTTTATATTTTTTTTAAAATCACCCCACGTGTCTTGATTGTATTCAGCAACATCATCCATAAAATGAAATTCATTATCAAAGTCTTTATGTTCTTGTTCCTCTTGTTGATCTGGTTCAGGCTAAAAAATATTGAATTCAGTTTAATAAATATTATTTATTAGTTTTTTTTTAAATAATAAAATAAATTATACATACGTCATTTTCTTCATCAGAATTTTCAGAAAAATTCTGGACATCTTCATCATCAACAATGGTTTTAATCAAGTCGTACTTGGTACTCATTGTTGTTTCTTCGTTTTTTTAAAAATTATTACTAATAATAATTAATAATAATAAACGCACGTTTATTTTAATTCAAAGTTTAAGGTTATACACTGAATTTCTGTATTTAAAAAAATATATGAGCTGTTCAGTGTTCACAAATGTTGACTAATCGAAAAATTTATTACTCTCGTTAATAATCTATTGTTGACTAGTGATACATTTAATTTTTAAACAATTAATTTTTTTGTTTACTTGCTATTATTTAACATGTGTTGGTTGTGTTGTTATCGCGATAACTATGGTTGACTTTTTTAAATTAAGATTCGAGCATGCGCAAGAATATTGAAGGCTTCCATCTTTTTGATAGAGCGCCACTGGGTTAACTTGCGGGTTGCGGGGGTGTGATAGAAGTGAAGGACTTGAAGTGAGCAAAGTGAGAGTGAGTAAGCGGACGTTTGTTTGCTTGCTCTCGCAGTTTACCTAGTTTATTCAGTTTTATTGCGTAACATTTTATATTGTGTGTGTGACTTGTGTTGTGTAAATATTTACAAGGGATATGGCTTTTTGTGCACCTGCTTGTTGTGACTTTTCTGGTATAGTTTATATTCATTACTCATTTTTATTATTTCATTCATTACAAAAATTAATCTCCAATTAATTATGCGCAATGTCATTTTATCATATTCCTGGCTCGCAAAATGGCCGCTTAATTTACTTAACAATTTATTTTTTTATAATTTTTTATTTTTCATATTTTTTTGAAATAAATTATCATTATATATTTTTGTTTGTTTTTATGACGCTATATTACGTACATGATGTTTTATATTTAATTTAGGTTGATGATAAAAGATTATGAATAAACTAATTGTTGGAGCCGGGTTTTTTTTTTGTTTTTTTTTTTTTTAGTGCTCACAATTAATTGATCTTACGTCGTGCATCTTATTTAACTTTATTTCTTTTTCATGAAATAAATCATCATTCGTCAATATCGGGCATATTATTCGTTCGATATTTTAATATATTATTATATTTGTATCAGGTTCTTGTGTTACTATTATTATTATTATTAATAATAATATCGATATTATTATTATTATATTTATCTCCACTAAACAGGTGTAATCGTTTCTTGATAGGCAGAGACACCATATTTGTTCAATCCGCCATCTTCGGTCAAAAAGCGCGCCATTCTTTCAACTAATTCAAATTCCGTTTTAGTCGTCTTTTAGATAAATTGATAAACTTGATAAATTCAAAAATAATGTAAAAATTATTATTGTTCCTTATGTATTTTCTATTGAATTAACAGAAACGTTGGGATATTTTTTTTTTACTTTTTATAATGGCAAAATAAACAAATAACTAATATTATTTTATATTTTAATTCATGTTACAGATTTTATTGATGTGACTACTTGGAAATACCTGAATGCCTCGATGATTCTACTGCTGCAGAGATTGCTGATGAGGTGAGTGTTACATATAAAATTGCTGATGATTAATAAATCAATATAAAAAATATATTTTTTTAAATTCTATTTAATTTACAAGTGAATTCTGAATTTTACTCCGTTTTAATATTTTTTCTTTAATATTTTTTTAATTCTATTTAATTCACAAGTGAATTCTAAATTTTACTCCGTTTTAATATTTTTTCTTTGTATTCTGCTGCTTTAAGCGCAATACCAAATACATTAAAATCATTACGTCTTAATGATAATGGCCGCGCATAATAAATCTGTCATTTAAAAGTTTAGTGCAAGTTAATAATACATTATTTAATTTTTTTGTCAAGGTAAGTAATTATTGAGTTTTCAATTATTTATTTAAAAAATAAAATTCATTATGAATGACATTAATCGGTAGTATAGTTGTTTATTCTGTCTACAGCGATAAAACAGTGATTTAAAGATCAGTAAAGATTCAGTGTTGAGGATTTGTTGTTGTTGTTCTGATTATCCTGACAGCAATATTTACTTTGTTGGACAATATCAACAATGGCTGGTGCTGTGAAACATGTAACTATTTATTCAATTACTTTATTAATTTTATTATGATATATTTTATAAGAATATATTTTATGATGTTACACAAGTTACATAACATCAACATAAGCTTTATTATAACCTAACTTTATGTTTGAGTTGACGTTATTAATATCAATAAATATTTATTAATTATTACAGTCAACATTGTTAACTGGATTAGCTGTATCTAAACTTCCTCGTCGTACACTTGGAAATTTATATGCTAAAATTCTTCGTTCATTGGAAAAATGTCCAGCTGAATCAGCCTACAGAAAAAATGTTGAATCAATTGTCAGAGAGCGAGCTGCAATAGTTAAATCTGTAAGTTAATTGTTTTTGACATATTCTTTGTTAATTCATTTTCAAGAATCATCAATTTAAAACATATAATATCCAATTTAGACTGAAGATGTTGCAACAATTGAGAATAAAATTGGATGTGGACAAGTTGAAGAATTGATCCTTCAGGCTGAAAATGAATTACTTCTTACTCGTCGAATGATCAACTGGAAGCCCTGGGAAGCAACAATTCAACCACCCAAGCATCAGTGGGTTTGGCCACCACACAAATAATTATATTATCTAAATCCTAGTCCATTAGATAAAAATCATTATTCAAATTAAAAAATAAAAGAATACACTCCAATCTTGTGTTTGTAGCATTAGTTGATTTTACAAATTTACCAATGTCATTTCAAACAAAACCATCATTGCTTAATGTGTTTATTTAACAAAAAAAAAAAATACATAAAACATTATTGCCATCAAGAAAATAATTAAATGAATACATTACTTAATTTTTTTAACTTGTCATCGTCAAATGAAGATTCTCTTTTATAAATAAAATACCCTTACTGTCGGCAGTCCATATTTAAAAATAATAACAACTAATATTTAAAAGAGAAAAAAAAACGATAATTGTAGAAAGTGAATAAGAATGATTAGGTCCATGTTTGATTCGCATCGTTAAATCGGCGGGATACTTAAATAATAATTCAGTATTACAATGATGTTGAACACTTGTCCAGCCGCTGGCTGACGTTTATTTTATTACAGCATTATTATCAAAATACCATATGCTATGTATATACATATTTTTGTCTTATTCAAGACTTTGTGGTATAATCTAGACGTACTCGAACAATATACACATTTAATGTCAGAATTTTATTCAACAATATAAAACTAGTTTTTCAAAGATTACATCTCAACCTGGGGGGTCAAATTAAGATTGTAACTTCATTGTTAAATTAAAAATATATAATTTTGATTTTATTTTTTAATAACTACTTAATTGATCAACATTTTATCTAAAATATATTTAAAACTATTCATCAACTAAATGCCCTATAACATCTATTTTTTCAACTGTTCATTAATCACAAAATAATTGTTTGCTTATTCAAAAGATTTACATAATGCATTTCGAAATTAATTGTATGTAAATTTTTTCAATTATGTTGATTGATTCCAATTGTTTTGATACATGTATTTAACTTTGGTGCACCTTGGTGACACTGATGTACCAGATTTAAATAGAAGTTTTATTGAAGTTTGATGTATCAAATATGATAGTAACGTCTGATAGAAAAATAGTAAACTATGAAATCATCATTTGTCGAAGGTGGGGATTTATTGTGAGTAGAAAAAAAAGGAGTAATGTTGTGTATGTGGGGGGAAAAAATAAAATGATCAACGATCGCGATTCCGTGTTTAAGAGAAGGCACCAGGGTCCACAGTTGGCACCAGTTGGCACTCGTGGGCACTTGCCTTCGAGACACAGTCTATGCCACACCGCGTGCATTCACCTATTCTCGATATAATGTAAACAAACTTGCATCCGCGTGTTTTTATCAAACGCCAAGTGGCTCGATTTTTTTTTTTTTTTTTCATTTCTTCTCTTGTTCAATTTGTTTATAATTTTAATATTGTTTATGTGTTATTGTGCTTTGTGTTGTATCAATTAACAGTCAATAATTTTAATGACAAAACTATTGAGTTATAAAAACATAAAAATTTAATAACATTTTTTCGGATTAAAAATAGAAATAATAATAGAAACAACAAACGATCAAAGGTAAATTTAATCAAGTGTATTTTACATAGTGATTTTTTTATTTTATTTATTTATTTTTTTATGTAGAACAAAGAAATTGAAAAAAAAAAAAGATCAGGAACCATGCACCTTGTCGAATGAGTTATCGAGTATTGTGTGAGATGTTTTTTTTTTTTATATTATATATATATTTTCTTCAAGTTCATTCCGTGAAATTAAAATGAACAAATTGATTATTGTTTATCGTGTCAGTTTTTTTTTTTGTTTTTATTTATTTATTTATATAATTTTTCAAAGTGCAATTACTCAAAGGGCTCATTGGACTTGGACTTGAACAATCGACAAATGTATATTGCTAGTTTTTTTATTTTATATTTTTTCTGCATACCGTAAGAGAAATAAGAGAGAATATATATTTTCTTATTTGTTTTTATTATAAATCTTGTTTAGTTGTTGTGTGTTGGATTGAAATATTGGTAGACGTCGTGGGAAAGAGATCACTGGCACGCCAAAGGCATGATTATCTGTAGTGTTGATTTTTGTATTTTTTATATATATTTTTATTATTATTCTTTGAATCAGCATCCCGACATACACATTATTGACATCAACCGAGAAAGAATTGCTTTACTTGAACCATCAATTTTTTTCAATAAAAAAAAATTGGCACTCGTATTTTTCGCAAAACAATTTACTTGAATTTTCAAAGGACATATTATTTTATTTTCTTTATAATAGAAACAAAATAGTCATACTATTCTTATTTTTAAATAGATAATTTATTTTAATATCAACATGCAGAATATATACTTTGAATTTTTTTTACCTTCCGGAGGTTGTTATTATCCTATACCGCGTAATTTCATAGCTAGTATTTTTTGATATATAAATAATGACTTTCACTTGCATTTGAATTTGTTATTACGAAACAATAAATTACAAAATTGCAATAGTAATGAGAAAGTGTCAATTTATATGGGAAAAATAATATTAAAAAAATACGTAAAATTGATTTTTTTTAATTCAATAATCAGGGGTTGTACTTTGTAGTTGTGTTTAGTCAGACATCAGAAAAACTTTGCCACTTTAGCCCTATAAATAGTCAGCCAATTCCAAAATTGCAATTAATTAGAAAATAATTCTACAGTCTTAAAATTATCGTTATTAATTGATTAATTTATTTATAATTTTAATTAATAATAATATAGCTTATCCTTATTTTTATATTTATTTAACAACAATAGCATTTTTCAATTATATTTTTAGTATAATAATTTAAAATTGTCTTGAGAAATCTTTTACAAATAATATAAAAATACCTCCAATATACCAGATACAACATGACTAATATATTTTGCGTGATCTTGTTATATTCATCTTGTGCATTCTCATTGCTTTTTGCACTTTAAAGTAATATATATTTACTTGCATATGGGATGCGTGAATATATATCTAACAACCAGCGGCTGTCTACCTTGGCTTCCTTCTCTTTGATTCTACATAAATTCAAATGCCATTTAACGTAAGGCTCGTTAAGACTTGACGATGATTAACGTAAATACATTTATAACGACACCGCCTTCATATAAAATTATATGAATTTTTTTGATGACTTTTAAAACATGACATCCCTTCCAAACGGGTCATTTTATTATTATCATGTGCACAAATGATCTTGACTTGATGCCATATACACTTCGATTTTTCTCATTGACTAAATCTTTTTAGCTTAGATATATTCTCACACAAATGAATCAACCTCTTATACCATATTCCTAATTATTTATTATTTATTATTATTTTTTTTTCTTTGTATTCTCACACACTATTGTATAGCACGTTCCATTTTTTTTCACACGACGAAAAGAAGACATATACATTTTTTTTTTTATTTCACAACAAATACTATTTATGATGGAAAGTTTTTATAAATGAATTTTAACATATATTTATTTAATTTACTTACGAAAAATTACATATGTGGGTCATTGAAATTATTTTTTTATTTTAGTCTTGTTGACACTTCTATTAAGGTCAAAAATAAACAAACAAATTGTCGATTTTATTCATTACCATATTTAGATTATGAATGATAGATTTTTTTTTTCCCATTAAGCAGTGATATATTAGTCGAAGTAGAAAAAGAAAAAACAAACAAAAAACATGATATATATTTATATAAATTATTTAAGATAGTTGCTGATAAGATTTCATGTGTGTATCTATTTTAGAAATTAAACACTTTCCAGCCTTTCATAGCATGTTAAACGGAAAGCTGGTCAGCCGATCTAATTTCACGATTTAAAAAAATTATAACAAAAAATTAAGATAGATAGTGATAATACATGTTAGATGTTTGATTTTTCTTTTTTTTAATCGACAGCGTTACTATGTGCACATGCAATGCATCCATTATTTGTTAAATTCAATTTATTTGTTATTTATGAATTTTAATTTTCTCATTTAATTTGCAAATGCATGTTTTTTCGGAGCATTAAAAAGCCATGCTACACGGCCTATTTGCACTCGATCTCTTTAAACATGTTTTTCTAATACACACCAATAATAATAACAATAAAAAATAGATTAAATGAAATAAATTACATTAGTGATTAATGCCTCGACCCGTATATATATTTGTCAGTCACTTAATTTGTTTCAAAGTGAAATTGTCACGTTATGTATTGTAAAAAGAAAAAAAAGTTGAATGAAATTTTAATATTGTTATTATCATAAAGAGATAATATATAATTTCAAGAAGAGAAAGAAAATTGAATTTTTAAAAAAAACTAATATTACAAGTATTGTAGCGACAAGTTGTATGAGGGAGTCTCTCTTTTATATATGGTATTCTCGATTTCTCGGGCTTTTTTTTATTTTTTTTTTGTAACATATAGAAAACGCTTGACTTCACATGACTATGGTTGTTGATGATGCCTCGTCATCTGATATAAACGTCAATGAGCATATACTTCAACAACATTTCAATTAATTTCTAATATAATTATTATCCAGAAAAAAAAAAAAGATTTTCTATTTAAACTGCTATAGAACGATTGGCGAGCTTCGCACGCCGTTTCGCAATATTTAGTTGCTTTTTACTACCAATTTTATTTTAGTAATTTTAGAATTTTTTGAGGTCATTTGAAATAGACCAAAGAGGTTAAAAAAATTTAAAAGATAAATTTTATGATTTTTTCCAATTGTTTTTTTATTTCGATTTTTTATTAAAAAGGATATTAAAAATTTTGCTGACACGAATTTTCGCTATTTATATATTTGATAATACCAATAATTCATCAATAAAATTTAGATTTTACTACAAGTTAATTAACAAAATCGTCACGTTACTTACAACGCGTTTGATGACTATTTTTTTCGCTTTTTGTTTTAGTGTAAGTTGTGAAATTGAATGAAAAAAAAAGAAAAGAAAAGTAAACCTGTTAAATTGGTGACACTTTAAAAGTCTCGATCGATGGATCAGTTTCTCTCTCTGTATTTTAGCTTTTATATTATTGGCAAACAAACCAAGGTATCGATCGTCGTGACTATAAATTTCGAAACTAAAATTGCAATCTTTATTTTTTATTTACATTATATTCTGAATATAATTTTGTCTCTTGCTCTCACGCTTTGGTATTTAGTTATTTACCAAGTCGAGTTATATAGTGGCTCGTTATATAGACTTTTCTCATTTTATTCAAGACGTACAAATGTCTGTAGTTGTTGTATTACTCGCGCGTAAAGTTGGATTACGTACATTCCAACTTACCGTATGCGTAGATAAATCGATCGTGTGCTAGATGCAATTGAATAATTTTTATTTAAAACCCTTAAGAAAATGAGTTTACCAAGTTTCTATAAGAGTAAATGAGATAGATTGCGTTGTTGTATATATAAGGACACGCACAATTTAAATGATACAAGTGTAGGAACCTTTTACAAACCGACAACAAGAAATATTGTATCTTTATTTTTTAATTTGCATTGCATATTCACTGGTAATTAACGATCTTCATTTATAAACATACAATAATCATTAGCCTATTAATTATTGTCTCATCTAAATATTATTATTAACTTTTTTATTTTTTTACACTTTATTTTTAAACTTGTGACAAAGAATAATGATTAAAAATAATAAGTTGATACAAAAATAATGAGTTAATTTATAGTTCATTAAGATTATTTTTTTTTCTAATTTAAAAACAATTTAAAGCTGATAACGATAATCACAAATTTCAGCGGGTATTACCAAGTTGTTTTTTACTTTAAATAATAAGATTGCCTTTTTTTTTTTCAATTTTATGATTTATTGATAAACGACATATTAATTTAATGATTTATGATAAGAAAAAATAAACTTTGTACTGATATTACGTAAACTTGGGTTCACGATAATCGATAAACGATCAGTTCTATCGTTTATGAGTCATTCAGAAGCCAAATAATTTTTTTTTTAATATCAATTTTCGTAAAAACTGTTGAAGCTATATACTTTAGAGTTCACTTATGGTTTCTATCATTATTAAATTTAATTAATATATTTTCCATTCAACTGCATTATTAAATTACAGTCTATCGTGAGCTATTCAATTGAAAAATAAATAAAAGAAAGTAACTAATTGTTTTATATATTTTTCAAATATATTTCCAAATACTGTCTAAATTTTAAAATATAAAATTAATTGGTTTTTTTTTTTTTTTTTTGCACTAAATCATTTTAAAATTTTTTTCTTACATTGAAAATCTATCGGATAAGTTTGATTATTTTTAATTTCAAGTATTCAAAATTGCTTTATAAATACTACCGGTTAAATATATAATTAAAATATAAATTTTCTATTAATTATATTACACGCTCAATTATAATAAACTGATATAATATGTATAATCACAAATAATAATATAAATTAATGGAACTATAATGATTGATGGAAAAATTAAAAATTTCACCGGATGAATATAAATATTTGAAATAATTTTTTTGTTCCATCAGTATATTTATTATACCCATAAGGGAAAAATATAAAATGAGTGAAATGTTATTGACTTGTTACACGTACATATATATATACATAAATATTTATACTACCAACTATGTATGCACGCATTCTCACGCAGAAATATCTCAATATGGTTTTCTATAATATATATTTAGCATCACTCAATAACCCCCGTTATTTTCGCACGATGAAATTTTTTATTTTTATTCCTATGTTTGACAAGAAAATTAGTAAATTTCTTTTTAAATTAATGAAAAAATAAATTAAATATAAAATGACAAGTTTTTTTAAAAACTTTGCATATACCATATGTAAAATAATAAAATACGCAGATATAAATATGTAAAATTTATTATTACAGTTTGTGGAATTTCTTTCTTTCTCTGCATAAATATAAATAGGCACTAAATGAATAAATAAATGTTAGTGAAGATGGTATATATAACGGCTCGATAGTTTAAAATATGGTTGTAGTTATTGCAAGAACAATGGATAGATATGTATGTGTGCTTGTGCCGAATAGTATAAGAGTGCATCTTTCCGCTAGCAAGCCCAAACACAATGCGTAATTTTTATGACTCGTGCGAGAAAGGAAAACTTTGTGGTACATACGACTTTCACGTCGACATACCTATAAATGCATTTGTGTCTTAACAGATATTCTGTCTATTGTAGATGTATTTTAAATTCCTTAAATAGGCGTAAATATATTTATTTTTTTTCTATATTTAAAATAAATAATGGGATGTTAAATTATTGATATTTATTTGAATTATTAAAAATTGATACTAGCTTCTTTCGTGTGATTTTTCTTTTATTTTTTACGAGTTAATTTAGTTGATTTTGTGGATAATTTTGTAGAGCTTTTTATCATCAATTCTAGAAATTTCACTGAGCAACTGCTTAGGTAGATGTACATTACATATTCAATTCAAATAGAAATAATAAAAATACCGGAAGGCAGGGTTTAAATAATCTTGAAGTTAAAAGCTATAAAAGCTCGATGCTTAGTACACATTTGCGACAAGAGACGCTCTTGGAAAGATGATCCAGACGACACGAGCATTAACCTGATGATGGGATTTTATTTTTCGTAATTTTCTTTGAGATCCGTTAGAAATCTGATACCTACAGTTAAACTCAATTCTTGTTCAATGAAATTTCTTTTGAATTATTATATACAAATATACATATATCCTCAAAGATTACATCTACCAATAAAATAAGATTACGAAATGCACCATTTCATCTTGAACCAAGGTCAGACATTCACGTGATTCAATGTTTTAATTACAATAATGTTATATTCACGTACTACAGTATTAAACAATTTATGTAAACATGTTGAAAGTAATTGAGATGATATAATTAAACTATAGTTATATATATAAATACATTTGAAATAAAAAAAGCCAAGTTTTTTTAAATTCTCCTTATGATTTTTCATCAAAAATAAAAACTATTTTAACAGTATATCAAAGAATATTATTAACACAATTATTTTTAGCCTATTTTTTTTGTATTTTTTTTCAACGACAAAATAATTGTATTTAAATTGATAACAATATATATATTTCAATATTATTTCAACTGATGTGATAATATCACCAAGATAATCTCTCCGGAATTTATATTATTGGAACAAAAAAAACATGCTTATTTTTTTGTTATCTTTATGTAATTTTATATATGACTAATGTCTTATATATACTATTGATATCAAACAAAATAAAATGAATTAAAAACACTTGGTTATACTTTGCTTGTAATGCGAAAAAAATAAAATTTAAAAGTAATAAATCAGTGGATAAGGTTCGTTGACTATTGCGCGTGTGGATCTGAATTATTATTATTAATTATTGTTATTATTGTTATTTAATTTATTTAATTTTTTTTATTTTATTAAACAAGTAAAAATTGACTTTACGATGTACAAACGAGAATTTATTCAATGCTTGTATCAATAACTCATTGGGTGTGTTGGGTTTAAAATAACAAAAATAGTATGTGAATGAATAAGGATAAAAAAGATGGTAAAGAAGAAGTAAGAAAAGAATAAAAAATAAAATAAGGCTGTTTAAAAGCGATAGAAAGGTATTTACCTAATTGCGCAAAGACGCATGACTGGTTGAGGCCAGTGTAAATTCTTTGGCGTTATCATCGATGTCACCACACGCCTTGTGGTGGCCTTATTTTAATTCCCTAGGGCAACTTGTATATTTGCCTCACATTTATTCAAACACCATATGCCAACAGTTTTTATTCTCTAATGAAAAACAAATATTTTATAAATAATATGTTTTTGTGAATTTATTATTTACTCGGATATTTGTTTGATTTATTTTTTTTTTTTTTCATTCAATAAATATTTGCATACATTTTATTTAAATTTGATCCGCTAATAATTATAGTTTACGACAACCTGTTGTCCAATGTCAGCTGGTTTTTAGAATCGTTATTAATCACAGATTATTCCAACGCTTTGACATGAACAAAAAATATTGTTTATTTATTTTTTTTCATATATAAACTTTAATAAAACCACGAAAATCCTTTCACTGTTACTTGGAAATATTTTTTTTACTTGAAGATTTAATTTATATAACAGATATCATATTTTTAACATCAGATTAGTTGAATAAAGTCATTCGGACATAATTATTTAAAGCATCGCATATAAAAAAGAATATATTTATACATCGAAAAAAATATTTGAATGTCTTGACTAAATTTTTTTTTGTATACGAGATTATCTTGCAGTCAAAAACTTTCAGACTTGTTGTCTTCGAGATATTCAAATTTGTTGATGTTAAATAAATTTTGCAATATTTAAAATGATAATTTATATTTATAAATTTAAAAATGTCTTAAAAATGATATAAAAGACAGTTTCGTGATGTTAATAACTTCCTTGATTATTTTCATTTTGATTCAATTTAATTGATGCAATTATATAATTTAATATAATCGTGATTCTTCAATCTTCCGAATTAATGATTATAATGAATCATCTGTATAGGAAAAGGTTTATTTCGTATATCAACTTCTCACGCACGTGTGTATTTGTGCTGAGAATTTATTTGCTTATAAAAATGTAAAAATAATAATGAAAAATCGATTGGTTTAATATATAAATAATTAATATCCGGATAATTTAAAACTTTCACTGTGAATATATTTAACTAAATTGATAATTGCATTTGCGATATGATATTTAAAAATATAAATTAATATAAAATGTATATATAAAATTAATTATCTTATCTGATTTTCAAAATTTCGTTCAGCTTTTTATTTCGTGATGGTAAATAAATAAAATAATAGATATCGTTTATACCCAAGTTTATGCCCGTAACGATATCTTTAGTTGCAGCTTGTTACAATTTTCTTAGTTAAAGCAATGAATAGGCATATTGCAATTCTCCACAAGATTATTACGCGATTATAATCTATACCAACTTTGTAATAATAGTTAAATTATTATCGTGATTTTTTTTCAACAACACGAAAACATTTTTCACGTACAACACATCTTTAAATACTAGATTCCGTTTATTTTTTCCAATCAAATTGAAATAAAAATACATAGAAAAATTGGCTGGCTGATAACATTTCCTAAACAATATATATCTATTTTATTTATTTTAATTTTTTTTTTTTTGAACTCATAAATTCCCACGCGAATATTTCACAAGATATATTCAAACCAATTTTATTTTTCCATACATCGCTTTCAATGTATCAGCCATTGTTTTCATGTAGATTTTAATATTTTTATTTTATTTTTTTTTTTGACACACAAAAATACTTTCTTCACATAAATGCAATTATTTTATTTTCGTATTTTGCAATAAACCAAATAATTCACAAGATGCATCAATGCAACTTTCAACTCAATAAGTTTTCCATAAAAAAAAAATAAATTATCATTAATCACCAAAAAAAATCTCCACAATATGTCATTTGTAGAATGTTATTTTATTAGTTCTTTTCATGAATATTTTTATTTGTAAATAATACGATATTTATATCTGATTTAAAATAAAAATACAAAAATAAAAAGTAAGCAATATTCATCATCGATATAAAAATACTTCCGCATTATTTTCTCAATGTATAAAGTTAATTTTTTATTTTTCTTTATTTATTTATTGGATTGAAATAATTTAGAAATACTAATAATCGTATAGACAAACCCTTTCATCGAGTATCATCATCACACAAACTATTGCATCAATATATAAAAATAAAAAAAAAAAATAGTAAAACATGTTTGTGTGTATAATATGTTAGCGATAGGCTATCGTGCAAGTTATACTTATCTAGCAAAGTACGTGCCTACATCAAATAAAACTGATCATATCATCAGATTGAGTTGGGAAAAAAATAATAAAATACTAGCGGGTATAAATAAACTGTAGCGAAATAATAATTATATACGTGTGTAAATATAATCACACAAAATAATGTTTAAAAACTCCCCTTGTAATATTTATTATTTATATATTATAATTTAAATGATGATATTGACTGTTTATACACTTTGCATTAAAAATAAATTTTATCATTTAATATTTCTGTTTTTATCTCACAATTTCTTTTGATGCTTCATGGATGTCCATATTTGTGTCAATGAAGCAATCGTGTGAGTTTTCTCGGCAACGGTGAAACTATCTGTCTAACATTACAAAATAATATCCATCAATTTGTCCACTTTGATATTTATTCTTCAATTCAATATTTACTGTTATATATTTTTAAAAATAAATAATAACATACGTCAGTTTAAAATTTACCAGCTACCGTGAGAGATTTGTATTTATTTATTTTTTTTTTTTTAAATATATTTAACTGCATTTAATGATATATACATATTGATCAACTTGTTCAAGTTGCCAAAGATTTTACAACTGATTGAAGTAAACACACTCAGTTAAACATGTGTGTGATTGACACGAATGTACTTTTTTTAAACCATAAAATATACGATTGTCGGTATTAGCAGTCAGTATTACTAGTATGTTATTTTGTTGAGTAGAAAAAATAAAGAATTTATATTTTGAAAAATAAATAAATATCAAATACGATTAGTTAGATATTGCAATCGCATGATTTTAACATTAGCAGACATTCAACGTCAACAAACTTGGCATAGAAATTGCCATTACACGCACAACTATGTGAGCTGAATACCATCAGGCAATATATATTTCCTGTCTTTAATTTTTTTCTTTACATATAGTTATATAACATGGTATTTAATATACGTTGGAATACTTAATTTTATATTTAGTCAAGTTTAAAAAAAAAAATTATCTTCTTGGAGTTGATTTTTTACAAGTTTAAATTTTCTAGAAGATAATTAATACGTTTTTATTTTTTCTTTCATTTTTATTGCTTATTATTGAGTAAAAATTTTAAAAAAAAATTTAGTTTTTCATTTTTAGAAGAATATTTTTGCATATTTTCTCAGTCTATTATTTTAAAATATTCAGAGAATATGATTAACCCATGATATGATGATGAAAATTGAAAGGAAATTGTAAATGCATATAAATAAAAATTTATTATATAAACAATATTATGAAGGAGATATTTAAAAAGTGGGTAGAAATAAGTGATTATAATTGGTATATTTTTATGACGTGTGAAGTATTATAATAGTCATAGTGAAACAAAAAAAATAAGATAATTGTGATGAAATAATCAAGTTAAATTCCCATTGATGATTGAGTTTGTTTGTTTGTTTGTTGATGAGATGAGAGATCCAATAATGCAACAATTACCCACGTGAATAGCTCATACGTGTTAGTTTCTATAACTCTATTTATCACTTTGTCTTTCTCGATATAAATTTCGAGCCTTTTGCATTTAATACACGCACGTACACATAAATTATGCCTGTTACAATGTCGGTCAGAGAGAAAGTATAAACAACTCTCAAATCTATTTGAAATATATATCCTCGTAATTTTTTTTTTTTATTTTAGTAAATGCCACGATGCGTAAATTTTTAAATTTTTTTATTTCATTCATACAAGATGAAATAAATAACATTTTTTTAAAAAAACTATTTGCATAATACAAACATTCAAAGATATCTGTCTGATAAATAACACTTTTTTGTTATTCTTTTACGACTGATATTACTGACACAAATAAACTTTGACATGCTGCTTTTTTTTTTGTTAAATTTTGATTTCTCCATTTGGGTCAATTATGAGACGCACTTTTATTTTTTATTCAACCTGTAAATGCCAATGATTCAGCAAATGATGAAAAATTATAATACAAACTTTTACTTTCAATGAAAAAAATAAATAAATAAATTCGGTTTAATTTTGTTTGATGAGCATCAAACCTTATATTCATAATAATAATGATTAATAATAGTAATGATAACAACAATAATAATGAGGCACTTGCAAGAGATGTGAAGAATTTCGATCTCATATAATCTTGAATCTTCCATCGTCAGAGTTCTTGAGAGAGCTAGGGTTGTAATGCAAACATTAATATAAAACCGCTTGTGTATATGTATATACATATATTAATATTATATATTATATATCAATGTGTGTGGTACGCACCTGTAAGAGTAAATTCTACAATATATATATATATATATATTTATTCGACCTTCGTTGCACTACTACTGGTAATACTGTGACGCAAGGAATGCACGATGCAAGGAACTAGCAAATGTATTAGCTTGTTGCTGCTGCTCTTGCGCTTTCCTCTTCATAATATGCCTCTTATTTATTTATTTATTTATATGAAGATAAAGAATGCCTTTATGTCTGCCTTCAGCATCCGTGCCATATTCTCTCATGAATGTATGTAAAAAAAAAATACCACAAAGTATGTAGTACTTTTTTCATATAGATATACACACAAAACAATATTTCAAATAAAAATTAAAAATTATATAATTTTTGTTGTATATTTATAATAAATTAATATTTTAATATTACTAGGCTGATTGACGTGCTTTGCGGGCCACTATGCTACATCTTATCGATAATTACTAACGGATTTTTGATCGTAGAAAAGTTCTGACATAAAAAATATAGACAATGGCTTTTTGAGAAAAGAAGTGATTTAGAGAATTTTCGAGGAATTGAAGTTTCCAAGGTATTTAGTCAAGATCTCGGAAGGGAAGGCTTATGATGATACAGATTTTTTTTCCAGCCGTTAGAAATTTTAATTTAAAAAAAAAAATTGTATCATCATAAGCCTTCCCTTTTGAGATTCTGACTCAATACCTTCAATAAACCCTTTTGCTACATTAAATTATTTTTATTGTCTTAATTTACTTAAAATGCGCTGAATCGTTGAGAAAAAATGACCATATAGTTAAATATCTATATCAATATTTCGTGAATAGCAACTTGGATCTCGAATTCAAAAGAAATCCTATGATATTTAGCCATAACTTGAAGTTGACCCTAATCCTCACCTGGGTCATGTATGCATGTGTGTGTGTTTTTTAAATTTCAATTATAATCAGTTATTTGATTTTTTAAATATGTAATCTTGATTTTGTTTATTCTTATTTATTATTTATTCCAATGATTATCTGTATATAGCAGTTGTTGGAGAAAATAAAATATTAATATTTATTTTGTTGATATTTATAATATGTGGCCTCGATAGACAAGACAATCTATCGATTATTGGCCTGCGAGGTCCTTGCCATTCGTTTGGAATGCGGCTGTGATCAGTATATACAGAAGGAACAAAGCGAAAGTAAGTCGCTTCTCGGTGCATAAAGCTATCTTGCGCCTCGCGGCTCTGCCTTTGCCATTGCTTTTGCCTTTTTTTCTTTTAAGCTATAAAACATATATTATAAAATATATAGATGAACATACATATACCTGCAGTATCTAATGGTCATCTATTTCTATCTAAATCGTGGGTTATAATGCGTGTTGGTTGTGTACACGCCCAAAGCAACGGGAATTGTCAGAGGGACACTGAAAATTTTTTCAATATACATATTTATTTTTTTTTTTTTGTCTTATGATAATATGTGTATTGAAGGAGAAAGAAAGCGCATCTTGGTTTATGTCGGTATGTTGTTATATATATAAAAGAGTTAAGAGATATCCATATATACCTCGGTCCTGATCCAATTGAATCCGTGGGACCGTGACCTTGGCCTGCGATCGTGCACATCGATTCGCCCGATATATTATTCCACTCCCCAATACGGTATATCTTACGGGGTCAAATTTAGTCCTGGGAAATTATATTTTATGCGTCAGTCAATTTTATATTATATATTTTCCTATTATTTATTCATTTATTTATTTATCTAAATATGATTTTATCAAAAATATCAATAAATAAATTGAATAAATGAAACTATTTGTTACGTTACAATTAAACATATATTTTTCCTTGAATTTGTAAGCAAAACTTGCTGTTGATATATAAAAAAAAGACAGTTAACAATTAAACAATAATTAAATAAAAATCAAAATTATTTTAAAGAAAAAAAATTTGTATATCGCAAAAAAGCCTCACACGCTATAGACTGATTATCTTGGGTGGTACTTGTTTCCGTGGCGTTAATTGGTACGTAGAAATCTAAAGTCCTTTACCTTCCGGAAGTCAGGTGCGATACTGTAACGGGCTCATACTTTGTATACACACACTAATATATATTTAAATATACCCAGCAATTTTAAATCGCACGAGCGAGCATAAATGAGATTTGAAAAAAAAAAATAATAAAACAATATCATCAACATTTGAAGTTGCATTTTTAAAATGACACTTTTGCGTGCAAATTATAATAAAAATTATCTATTATATTTCTTCCTTCAATCTTGACATTTATTTTATCGTCTTTAAAATTGTCCAAAATAATAACCTCATTATAATAATATTTTTAATTCGTTCACTTTATTTTCGTTGTTCATTGTTCACACAATTAAGACGTGTGAATGAAAAATAACTGAGATTAAAATAAAAATTTTGAAATTTACTATTTATAAATATACAAATGTGATGTAAAAAGGAGAAAAAAAATTAGTAATTTAACTATTTTTAAAATTATTTAATTAATTAATGAGGCAGAATCTCACGAATATAACGCAAAACTTCCTTGAGAACTGCAATAATTTAAAAGAGATGAATAATAAAAGTTTTATTTTCTTCAAAAAAAACTATTAGTGTCAAATACTATACTATTCATATATATTTTAAATTAAAAAAAAAAAATGTTTTCTTCTATTATTATTGATACGTAGAAATGAGTTAACAAATGAGGCTATAAAATTTTTATGATATTGTTAAGATTGATTGTAAATAGGTATATAAAAATAAATTTAATATATTATTAGATGTTTATTATTCTTTGTACACTTGTCACATAGTTTTTTTATTTTTTCATGACAATAATTGAAGTCATTTAAAACTGTGTGTTTCATTCAGTTTTTTTTCCATTTTTACGACTCTCAAGTATATGAATTACTAGCTGGTATATTAGCATTTTAAATTACTTGTATGATGCAACAACTATGAAAGAAATAAAATAGAGAAAAAAATGAATAAATATAATCATAGTTTATACAGTATAAGAAAGAAAAAAAATTTGCAAGTGACATCACAGTGTATGAAAAGAAAAAAAATTATAATTTTCTTATGTTTACATATTTATCTTTTATTAAATAATGCATACATTGCATGTGCATTTATTTATTCATAATCCAGAAATTTATTACAATCAGGATAAACTTAATTTGTATTTATCAACGTAGAAGAATTTTTTTTTTTTTATTTAGTAATTTGTCGAAATTGGTCGCGTGCAAATCTCATTATATACCCAAATACGAAAGTTAATGAGCAAACAAAAAAAAGGTATTATAAATACCATCTGAATTAAAAGGAAGTGAATATATTTTCATTGACCCTTAAAGAGGTCATTGAAATAATTTTTAAAATCAAGTTTACATTTAAAAGAAAAATATCTGAGGTATAAAAATCACAACGTGATAGTTTAAAGTTGAAAAAAAAATTACGAGAAAGGATGAAGATGATGGTGATGAAGTAAAGAAGAGAGAATGGCAACAAACTTTCGAATGTCGCGAGAATGAAAATTGCCTGTGGCTGGTGCTTGAGAAGACAGGTGGGTTCTGGGCGGTCGCGATTACCGCTCAAGAAATGAATGGCAATAAAAAACATTGCCATGATGTTGAAAAACGTTTTGTTTATTTTTATTTATATTTATTCATTATTTTATTTTAGCTATATAGTGTGGTCATACACAGTGACATGTTGAATAAGTGTGATATTATTCCCTAAGGCTGTTAGGCTGTTACACTGATGTGGGTCACAATTCGCGATATTCTTGTATTAATAATAATTATTTGATGTGCATGTGTGTGTGCAAATTTATATAAGAAAGTTGTTCTCTTTCTGATCTTGGCATTATTAAAAACGACTTTCCCAGCCTCCGGAGAAATTCTTTTAATAAAAATATATGCACTTGACTATCGATCCAGTCAAATTTGTAATGATAGGGTTTTTTTCTTTATTATAATCGAAAAAATAAATAAAAGATTTAATTTAACAAAAATGTTCTTCGGTACTTAAGTTATGTTTTACTAAATTTTTCATATTTTTGTTTCAGATTTCTTCATTCATCTTGTGATGTACATTTTTTCAAAGAAATCGGTGAGTGTTTTTACAATTTTTTTTTTATTTATAAATCCTACTAATATACAGGAAAAATAAACATTTAAATTCTAAGAAAGACATAATAATGCCACAGGTCAAGAACTTGCGGGAATGCACTTTTCACCCAAGATCGATTACCCATTTCCTCTTAGAACTGATTCTCTGTCAAAAGCCTATTGTTGATTTTTATTTTACAAAAATATCATTTGTTGAATTTTTTTACTTTGCAAAAGATATTGCTAAAGTGAAAAGCGCGAAATGTTTTTCATAATTTTATAAGCCTTATATATATCCAAAGTAGATCCGCAAAAATTTTGATATATTTAAAAATCAGTGATCGATGTCAAGCACATGTCGTACATGTCGTACTGATCCGGTTTTCACTTTCCTCTATTTTTCCATCAAAACAACTCGGCGAATTTGCTATGAAACTATGACTTAGGACATCTAAAAGTAGAGACTAATAATTAAAAAAAAGGTGAAATATAAATTAAACACATTAAAATTTTTTTGTGCATTGATGCGCATCACCGGAGATGATCATTCTCGAACAATCTTTTCACTCAGTTTGAGCTATAGTATATAGTAGAATAATTTTGCGATTATATTTATGGTAAATATCTACTACCACATACCGCCATAGTTATCAGTTTAAACCTCGTGTATAATCAAGCACGCGACTTGGCGTGTCTCGTCTATTTTCAAAATCAAAAACCCTAACGAGAAAAGATGCACTCTCATATACAGATTAAACATTGAAAATAGTTTAAATAAAAAAACCTAAATAATCATAATAAAAATAAATAAATAAATAAAAAAATGTTAATTATAGATTCAAACAACTATTTTCTTGTTAAATTTATACATGTTTGAGTTGATTATTATTTTCAATTTAAATATGTCAGTACAAGTGATTTACGTCACTTTTAATGTTGATGAAATTAAAAAAACATATTTAAATACTTTTATAATACATCTATATACATTCTTGCATTATAATTTATATTGCAGACAATAATAAAATTTTTTTTTTCATTTTCGAATGAGTTGGTTTTATTGTAAAGATATAAAATGCCCTTTAAGTATATTTAATTCTTTTCGATAGTGTGGAAAGTTCAACTGAGTGATATTAAATATATAAATTAATGAAAAAAAAAAAAAAAAACATGAAAAATATATATAATAACAAGTTTGAAGCATCTGATTTCCGCATGGGCCTTGGGCGTCTTGAGAATAAACAGCTGTGTGATAGGCAAGCACAACGAAGAATATACCACAAATATATATATAAATATAAATACATATACACACTTGGTAGCGTTGAGAAAGCCTTCATCGTACACACCGGTGTAATTTAATTTATGACCTAGGTAGTAGCAGTCATCAGCGCGTGCCGAACGAGGAAAGAAAAGCCTCCGGTATGTGCTCCGCTAGAGTTTGAAATTACAGTTTCATCTGTTTATTACTGCAACATCATTTGCCAAAGATTGATGAGCCATATTTCCATTTTTAACAAATCCCTTAATTTATTTGATTTTTATTTTATCTATAAAATTTTCTTTATCATATACAATTTTTTTTTAATTCAACTGGTGATAAGTTGCAAGTTTTGGCCATTGGCAATAATATTTCTGACACATTTTCACCTTTTATTTTTTATTTTTTTCTTTTGCCATGTTGATTTTAATGATCCATCTCAATTTTACGGTAATACTTTTTATTATTATATTTAGTATAAATATTTTTATATATGCCCCGAAGCTTTTAACCCAGAAATTCATCAATTTTGAAATGTCCAATGGAAAAAAAAGAAAAAAAAAATCTTTAGATCTTTATCACTTAATATTATTTTTAAATAAAAAAAAAAGTAATTAAATTTAATGAATAAATAATTGAGTAATTTATATATTCATCATCAATATTTAACAATATTTTTAATAATGGAAAAATTGAAGATAAAAAATTATTAAAATATGGGGTGAATAAATTAATTATTAATTTGCATGATTTGACTTTCACTGGGACATTACTTTCTCTAATTTTTAATATTTAATTATTTATAATTTTCAATTGAATGCAAGAGATAATAGCATATCAGTAATCATCATTGTAATCTTTGTTGAATGATTTATCATAAATAACAATAATATCAGCACGTGTTTAACTTTATTTTCTTGATTTTTTTAATTAAAAAAAATAATGAAAAATGGAAATCAGAACATAGTTGTCGACAGCGTTTTTGAAGATAGAAAAGATTTTATATATCAACCATTTAGTGAAAACAATCAAAATGCAATTTGATGTTTAAACAAGAGAGCCTAGAAAATTAAAGAGCAAAAAAATACAGAGAGAAATAAAGATACAAATTTAGCCTTAGGAATTTATTAAAACTGAGATTTCATAGTTTGCGCGTGAGAATATTTCATATTATTTTTCCACGGATGGCTTTGAATGTTCCTACAGAAATCACGTGGAAAGCTAAACGTAAAAACATTGTGCAGGCTCTATATGGTTTCTATATTGTAAGAAATTTAAAAACCGCCGCATAATGTTGATTGCTCACTGGGGCTCACCAACAATTTTAGCCAAAGACAATTTCCCATCTCTTGGTATTGTTCCGCTTCATCCTCATTGCACCCACCAGTCGTTGCTTCGGTTCGTCTGTTTGCCCATTAATTTACTCATCTTTCCGAAGAAATATAATGAAAGAAAAAGGATAAATGAAAAAATATAATTTCCCTTTCTGTAGATAAATCTAGACTCAGCAAATAGATTTAATTTGAAATTCATTCTGCGGCACTATTTGAAAAATACTTTGCATTGAACACTCAAGTCACTGAACCATGAAAACTTTAAATCAATTGAAAATACATGAAATTTTTTTGTAATCGTAAAATCATTTAGCCATTAAAATTACTAGGACATTTAAACTTGAAAATTTTGCAGTTTAAAAAATCTAAAAAATCATTGTATCAAGATAAACATATTGCACGTGTAAAGTGTAATGTTCAAAGTACCTTGTGTTCTCAGTAGCAGGTAGAAAATTACCAGATAACTTCATTAATTTCTAGTGAGTCACGATCAGTTTACCATCAGTTGAATCTGTGTGTGAGTGCAGTATACTTTGCTTGAAGCCATATTGAAGACCCTAGGCCAACAATAATATGTATAGCATCAAATAATAAAATAATCTAAATTTTTTATTGACTCAAAAACATCTTGATATACTTTGTTGAATAATATTTCATTGATCAAATAATTTTCTATACATATTCTGATTGTTATCGAAATCTGATAGATATTCCTGTTTTATTTTGAGCTTGTAATATTATTTTATATTCTGTAGTTGATAGGTTCAATGATAGTTCAATGCTTTGTGCAAGCTTGTGAATTTTTATCTCATTAAATGCGAATTTGAATTAGCACTTGTTCAATGCAAATGACCAGCATCGGATATACAGTATAAAATGGGTTTTGATATAAAGACTTGGCATAAGTTTATGGATTAGTATAGATGATGATAATGATGAGAAGAATGATGATGATGATGATGATGATGATGATAATGATGATGATTATCGTGTCATTAACCTCTGATCAGAAAATTGTGTTAGAGACCTGGTAAAACAGCCTGTAGACTTGCCTATAGGTGCTTGAAGTATTATGGCTTGTTTGCAGTGGCGCATACCTTAGCTTTTACTTTAAACGTTTCTTTATTCTTTGATAATACATTTACAATTTTATTCTCTCTTTATTTTATTTATCCACAATTTGTGCTCTCACCTAGTCGCACAAATTCTCTGTTTAATACTTTATTTATTTTTATATTTTATTATATATATTTTTATAATGTCTTCCGCGGGCTCTTGCTTCTTTATCTTGGCTTTCTTGAGTTGGCACAATACGTACATGATTACGTACTCGTTTAGTTCGACGTTTCATAGTTATATACATCATCATCATTATCATCATCATGACAATGAGATATCATACAAAGTTGTTTCGTCAAATTAAAAAGAAAATTATAATTTTATTACTATCAATTTTTTTATTATCTTTTTCCAACTTATTCTATTCAGTTTTTTATTCTTCATTTATACTTACTTGTTTTTTTTTTTTTTTTTTTTGTTATCAATGCGTATAGAAATATTATGAGAAATCAATAGTACAACATATGCTATGCATATTAATATCTTAATGATGATATTTGTTGAATCCTTGACACGTATTCATTAGCTGTACTGTATGACCAACAGGTGTGTGAAACTTTGATGTTTCATATAGCTGTAAAATCTCGTTTGTCATTCATAGAATTGATAAAAAAATAGTCAAAAAAAATAGCAACAAACGACAACATTGAATTGTGTTTAGTGTCACGTTTTTATTTATTTTTTTTTTCTCTCTTATGTAAGCAACAAAGAATGTAGTAATATAGAAAAGATGTCTTGTTGTTCTTGAATAACCAGTTACCAAAGAATACATACAAGTAAAAAAAAAATAACGAAAAAAACAGTAAAATAAGTTTTAAAAAACGTCATGAATAAATAAAAAAAATTATCAGTCAATTTTGTAGTCGATTGTTTGATGTATGTAAATATAACAGGGAAAAATAATGAAAAGAAAAAAAAAAAGGTGAGATGTGTGTTGTATATATTATTGGCAGAATGACGTTGTGTATTATAGTGAACAAGACACGTGCTGGAGAATCAATCATCTTGGTTTAAATTACACGTTTGGCGATGAAACAACGTCACTTCATAATACCTTTGGAAGCAATCGGAAAAGCAGCGGCAACTGTAAGAACGATAAATCCTTGCGGCGATAACTATCTCTTTGGTGCATCACTTGGTCATCATCATAGTGTGTATAAAAACTGAGATAAAAATATAAAAATAAAGAATAAGTTGCACAAGAAAAAGAACAAGAATGAAAAATAAAGCAAAAGCAGATAAAGTAAAGAAGGAAGAGGAAGTACAATACTTGATACAAAGAAAAATAGATAAGATAAGTTGTTAGTGTAGGTGGAAGATGCTGTAGATTAATTAAACCGGAAGTTTAAAGAAATAATATTATATTTTTTAAATCGCTTTATTTAACTATCTGCTCAAGCTTCATTTAATCTTTAATTAAACAACTTAAATTGACTAATAAAATTGAATAGGAATTGTTTTCTAAATACAATTAATATACAACTGAGGGTTATTTTTTATTTAAATAAATTAAAATGATAGTTTAGCTCGTGTCACAATATCATCATTATTGTGTTTAATAAAGCAATATATATTCTATTCAATGCGTGAAGGTCGAATAAAGACACAATTGTTATGCACAAATAACGATATATCGCATGACTATATATAATATTATTTTTTTATTCACGATATTTTTATAAATTCCAATCATTAAAATGATCATTCTTTTGTAATGACTTTGACAATGTTAGTATGCACATTTAAGTGCATCCTTTTTTACAAATAAGATATTTTTTTTAATTCATTTTATTTTATTTATACATGTGCAAAGTCACTTGAATTTATACTAAAAGTTTAAACAATTTTTCTTACAATAAATATTCGTTGCACAGTTATTTTTCAAATATCCATTAAATGAAAGACATCTTGAGCTAAAGAATAATATTTTTTATTTGATTTTCTACTTTTGCATTTGTTAACAGCAATGATAAATAATTAAAAGTCTTATGCTGTCGCGCGGTCTCCCAAACGCTTATGAATGTCACCAATTGTTTATTATTGTTATAAACAAAAGCAAAAGTAGAAAATTAAAAAAAATATATTCTTTTGTAGTTAAAGATGTCCTCTATTCAATGGATATTTCAAAAATCCTGTGCAACGAATATTTATTTATTTGAATGGTATTTGATAGACAGAGGTATCATCCCGATGATGATGATGATGATGATAACTGGTTGCTTCTTGTTACAACTATAGATAAAACTGCTGATATATATATATATTTTTAATTGTACATGACGTTTTTTAAAATCAATATATATTATTATAGAATTATTTATAAATTAAAATGGTCAACACTTGGTGGTTGATAAAAGAGATTGGTTGGATCAGTGCACATAGACCATGATATTGAAACGAACGACTGACTTCTCAAGTTACTAACTATATCCCCGTTGGCCTTTTCTTCCGCATTCTCAAAATTCCATTGAGGCTCTTTCGAGGATGATTTCTAATGAAGCCTCTACAACTTGCTTCACTACTTCGAATGAATATATTTTTTTTTTCTTTCTGCTACTTTATTATTTAAGCTTTTTTTTTCTCTCTTTTTATCTGAGTATATTTTCTTTTCTCAGTCTTTTTCATTTTTTTTTTGCATACTTTTTCTATTTTTTTTTTCGTCTGTGAATCTTTGCTTGGATGCCTATAATTCATCTTCACTATGCTTCTGAATTTTATGATCCTTTTTGTTTCGCAAGGCTGCACTTATCTTTCTTTATATTTATAAATATTTTTTTTTTTTTTCCATTTTGACTCCTTGTCTATTGCAATTATCTTTTTAGATATAGTTTGAGTGTCGATGACCGGTAACACAGTGTATTGCACTACTTGATAATTTTTTTCTTCTAAAAAATATATACAATTAACCTGACCTACATTAATTATTTGTAAAAAAATATATTTACTGCTAAATGCATTCTTTGTTGAATTTTTTATTATCTTTGTTTATCGTTTTGCATTTAATTTTCTGTATTTGTTACTGAATATAATTTTATACCTTGAAAGTCTCGTATATATATAATGACAATCGAAAAGAAAATTAATTATTTTGTTGCACCAATACTTGCAACTTGAAATTACATTCTATGAGTCAAGTATTTTGTATTTATTATTCTGCTCAAGATATGATCATTTTTGATGTTCTTGACTTCGATGTAAATTTATTAAACGTGACATCTCAACAATTCAATTACTTTGATTCGTTGGTGAAATGCATACTGAGTCGTTGACCTCGATACATCGGCTTTTTTTTTTTTTTTTTTTTTTTTTT
>JAPYYR010001817.1:0-23664 GCA_030523065.1 Aphidius colemani
GCGCCGATCAGTACTTGGTACTTGCTGCTATGAGCGCAATCGAAACATTTACATCCGTATCGAAATAATTCTAGCTGCAGCTTGTTGACGTGCGAAAAGCGTAATTTGAGTGGAATAGGTCTACCGGAGAAACCACTTTAAAAAAAACGAGTCGAATATGTCTTACCTCTTGGGTGGCTTGGAAAAGACACAAACTGAACAGTTAATTATTTATTTATAAGTTTATAAAAAATATACAAAATCAAGTGTAATAGTGATGAATTTTTCAACAATGAATCTATAAATCTAAGCTATCTGATTAAAGAGTATTATTTTTTTTCGTAGAAAGAATATTTAAATATGTATCTGTATGTTTGCTGACAGATGACGCTTTCTGATCCAACAGCACGCGGCCATTTTCCCCAATTGATGATATCCGGTTGCTTGAACAACGGCAAAGTTCTTTTAAATTCCATTGAATAGCCCTTTAAATGCTTCTCTATAAAGAAAGAAAAATTACCTAAAATTACTTTGAAAAATTTATGCAATTTATTTTTCTTGAAAATGCTAGGTGCCATTTTAAACTCGATTTGTCATTTACTTACTATAATTGGTATTCACACTGTCCATCTTAAAAACAAAAATTAAAAATATAATTTAATTATAGTTATAACTTTATAACGATAAATTTTGATGTTGAATTTTCTTATAGAGAAACAACTGTGTGTAGTTAATTTTTATTATAAATAATTAAACATCAATATATTATTTATTTTATCTATGAAAATTCAAAAGGGAATAATAATTAAGTCGCAATTGCCATTTTTTTCAGTGCAATTAAATTATTATTTACAAATTATCATCAATACCTCGTCTTTAATAGTATTACATCTGTTTTTTTGTTTTTTAAAACATTAAAATTACCTTTTCTTCTGTACTTTTTTAATAATTGTCATCAGTCTTTCATTGCGTATGCCAAAAAAGAACAAAACAATACATTATTCGTGGTTGTTCTGTACATTACACATAAACGAACGATGTCAAGGGGTCGGATGAGATTATACATGCCAAAAATCATGTTTATTTATTCGAAATATTAATTTACTTGAATTTTTTCTATCAAAAAGAAAAACAATCAATTCCTTTTTTTTTTTTTTTTTATATATATAAATTATTACATAGATAATTTCTTTCTTTGCTTGTTTCTATGAAAAAAAAAATTCATCAAAAGATAATGTGATGTAAATTGCCAATAAATAATTATGCAAAGTTGATATGACTCGTCAATTATTCGAAAACTATTATTTAATTTTATTCAGGGTTTTGAAATTTTGTTTTTTTCTTTGTTTTTGCTCTGTTTTTTTGATTCTTCCCAGCAGACTTTTGTCAAATTTACATTGATCCTTTTGTTTTTTTATTTTTGAAAAAAATTCTGATAATACACATGAACTATCTACACACAAAATCTATACATATATTTTTGTTTATTAAATGCCAAAATGCTTGTTTTATTTTCTTATTTTTTTTGTATTTAATATTTTAAAATCTCGAATCTATAAAATCTAGGTAAAAAATGTTTTTAAAATTTTTTATATATATTTTATGTATATTTTTTTGTTTGATTTTCCGTTTTAAAGTCAGACTGTAATCATTTAAATTTTTTTAAAATGATATTTTTACTGATTATAAAATTAATATTCGGCTCTTTTTATTTTATTTTATTTTTTTTATTATCAACAACATTCGACTATTTGTAAATTTTTTTTTTTTTCTCACAAATAACGAGCAAATTTTGACAAATTAATTTTTTTAAATAAATAACTTAATAAGTATTACCTTGTGAATTTACAAATAATAATTCATTTTTTTTTAAATTAATTTTAATTAAACAATAAACATTATGAAATAAAATTTTAATGCTAATATTATGACTGTTTTTCTTTTTCATTCAGATAAATGATTAGTCTTTTATTTTTTTTATTTTTTTGTAAACGTTATTATCCACTTAGGAAAAGAAAAATGTTTTAAATCATTGAGATCATATTTTAAATTAAAACTAAAAATATATTTAAGTATATAAACAAATTCTCATTTGTTTAAAGTAAAATTTATAATTTTTTTCAATAAAAATTGGCCTAAATTTGCTCGTTATAAATTAATTTTCTTTTTAAATTTAATTTTAATTTTATTTCTCCTGTTTCCCCTTGTTTGTCGTTCATCATTCATTCATTTATCAATCTCTACAATAATATATCTCACATTTTTTCACTTAACAAATGTTCATCTTCTTTTTTTTAAAAAAAAAAAACCAAAAAAAAAAAAAATTACACTACTTTAGTATAATGATTGAGAACTAATAATTCTATTTTTTTTTTCCCACATAATTATTATCCCAAATACACTATTAATAATCATCAAAATAATATTTATAATATTGAATAATAATAATAATAATAATAATAATAATAATCATACATTTTAAATTATTATTTACAATTAGATCCAACAAGTTGAAGTGATCACTAAAAAATTTCATTGTTTGTTTTAAGTTTTCTTTTAAATTTTATCATTAACCGCTTATGATTTTTATTAATTTATTTAAAATTTTAATAACTTTTTAAATTATTTATAAACGGCATTAAATTAATTAATTTGTTTGTTTGTTTTTTCTGTTTTAAATAGCTGCTTTTTACAAAATCACATTAAAAACTTTTTTTAAAATTTACGTCTCCAATATCGTTAAATAGTTTTACAATTATTAAAACTGGGTGAATAAATTTATTACTTTATGTTGTTTTTTTTCTTTTTTTTTTTAAATATTACTTTTTACAAAATTACATTACAAACTCAGTGAAATAATGATATTAAATTAATATATTTATTTCACCTAATCTAATCACATGTACATTATTTATCTCTGTTTAATTAATTATTCATTTTGTCTATATAATTTTAATCTACGTGATGATGGCTTATTATTTTACTTAAATTCATTTTATATTTATACCAGTTTTTATTTTATTTATTTATTCCCGTCTTTCAAAGTTGATTCCGTAATATCGATAGAAAAAAAAAATCAAAATCAAAATAAATATTAATCAATCACTAAAATTATACTGGAAAGTTTATTAACTTGGCGTCAACTGATATTTTTTATATATAAATATAATAATTATTGCCATTGTGAATATTTGAAAACAAAAAACGAAAAAAAAAAATTACCAAAAATTTTAAAATAACAATTATCATTCTTCTTTGATCCCATAAATAAGATTCATCAAGATATTATAAAAATAATGTTTTTTCATATTTTTTTTCAGTTTATAAAAAACAAAAATAATAATAGAAAAAAATAGAAAAAAAAAAAGAAAAAAGTAAAAGTAAAATGCTAGGTAATATTATTTTATTATATAAAATAGAAAAAGAAAAATAATTTAAATTCTAATCTTGAAAATAAAAAAATAATAAAATCTAATTAATTAGTAATAAGATTATTTAAAAAAATATATATATGTATATATATTTATGTATATATTTATAAAGTTTTTATATTATTATTTTGTGTAGGATCAAGGATAAAATGTAAATGTATATTTTTATTATAAATATTGGCATGAAATAGTGGCATTTAATAAACTCTATTTGAAGAGGGTCACGAGCCCAAAATACTACGAACAGCTTGATCAAGCACAGAGTCTTTATTATCACTTGTTTGTGATGTTGTTGGATTTGTTGTATTATTAACACTGGTACCACCATTACCACCATTACCACCATTACCACCAGTAACAGCACCAGCAACTGTTGGTCGTTGTTTTAAATTTAATATACTATCAATTGCTGATTGCACTTGTGCTGTTATATCATCATGCTCATTAACAATACCATCAGCATTAGTATTATTAACATCATTCAACGTTAATGATGTTGATGATGATGATGATAATAATTGATTTTGTGAATTTAATGCTAAACCATCTAAACTATCTGTATCTTCAAGTAAATCACGTTCTAAATCAGTTGCTGTACACCACTTTTTATCAATGTCAATTGACATATTATTATCCGTTTCAAATATATTTTTAATATTATTATTTAATACACTTGCACTAACACTTGTATTTGTAATACGATATTCACAATTTGATGGTCGCGTTCTTTCTTTATTTAATATATTTTTATCTTTTGACACAACACTTGTTAAATTATTTTTACACTTTGTTGATGAATCTGTTGTTGGATAAACACCAAGTTCTTTTTGTATTTCAAGCCATTCATCATAATCACCACTCGTACAACTTGATGATTTAATTGATGTTAATTTTGTATCAACAACTTGGCTATCAATACTTGTAAAGTCATCTTCAAGTTCACGTTTTACTGATTTTATACTTTTTTTATTATCAATATCCATTTTTTCATCAGTCTCAATTTTAGGTACTAATAATTTTTCTTCTTCTATACTAAATTCAGCTGTAAAAATATAATTTTTATTATTATAAATTATTAATTATTAATTATTAATTATTAATTATCAATTTATTTACCACAAGCTTGAGCTTCTTTTTCACGTAATGCTTTTAATGAACATTCTTCATCAGAAACAAATGTTCTGTCAATCATCATGAGTTCTGATGTTCTAACTTCTCTCTGAAAAATTATTATTTTTATTATTATTATTAACATATAAGCGATAAAATTGATGTAATAAATCTTACCATGCTTTCCATTATTAATAAATATGTATATTTATTCATCATTGAATTAAATTTACTTAATAAATGTTTAGCTGTTTCTTCAAATATTTCATCAGCTTTAGCAAGATCCTTGGCACTTAATACTTGTTCATTAAAGCAATGATATCTAACAAGTCTTTTACATGCATCACGTTTACTAACAAATGGTGTATTAACATCTGGATTAATAGCACCATTTTGATCAATTTTAAGTTGTTGTTCCATAAGATCAGTACGATTGATTTGCCGGCAAATTGGACTCGTAGATGGTCTTTTAATACCTTGTCTTTGATTAACAATTGTTGTTATACAACTTGAACTTGAACTACCAGGATTTGATAATGTTTTATTAATATTAACTGGACTTTGATTATGCTGTGATTTTATCGCTACACGTGGTGATGTTATCTGACCAGCAGATGAATTTCCTTGTAACGTTAAATGTAATTGATTTGGTGTTTGTTGTAATTCTTGTTTTATTTGTGGTAATAAATGAATGTTTGGTTTAATATCTGGTAAATCTGTTTGACATTGAGTTGATTGTTGATGAAGATGTTGTTGTTGTTGTTGTTGTTGTACTTGCTGTACTTGTTGTACTTGTTGTACTTGCTGTACTTGCTGTAGTTGCTGTAGTTGTTGGCATATTTGAGTTGGTAAATTAAGTGATCCAGATTGTTGAATATTTGTTGTTTGTATTGTACCAGTTTGTGAAAATGTTGTCGTTGTTGATTTTTGAATTAAATTACGTGTATCTAATTGTCCATGAATAATTTTTTGATTTTGTTTTATTGGTAGTGAATGCATTAAATTTGGCATTGATGGATCTGGACAATTAGCCCCACTAATAACATTTGTTAAACCACTTGAACCACCAATATTCATTAAACTTTCTTGTACAGTTGCTGGAGTTGATAAACATCCACTTGGTATTAATGATGGTGGTGTTGATACAAGCACTGGTGGTGCTGGTACTTGTGAAACTTGTTGTGGTTGCACTAGTTGTTGTTGTTGATGTTGTACTGGTAATGATAGTGGTAGTGATTGCTGTGGAAGTGGCAGTGCTAATTGCTGCTGCTGCTGTTGTTGCTGTTGTTGTTGTTGGACTGGTGCTGATGTTTGCGTTTGTGCTGTTGATGTTTGATTTTTTGATATATTTACTGGATGTGACATTGTATATACTGTTGGTGATGATATACTAGCATTTGTTGTTGTTGAATTTGTTGAACTTGGTATTGTCATTTGTGGTGCACTAACAGCTTTACCACTAGCAATTATTTTATTATATTCTTCACTCAATTTTTCTAATAATGTTTGATCAGCTTGTGTACGTAATTTTTTATTATGAATTGTTGACATTTGTGATTGTATTGATAATAACATTTGTTGTTTTTGTACTGGTAATTGTATGTATTTTGGACGTGACACAACTTGACCATTTGATGGAATAGTTGATTGATTTGCTGATGCTGCTGATGATTGTATTTTATTATTACCAGTTGTTTGTAATGAATCAGATTTATTTGTGCATTGTGATTGAAAGTTTTGGGTTTTATTTGTTATATCAATTTTTTGACCTACAACATTTGATGCAACAGATGTTGTTGACGTTGTATTTGTTGAAATACCAGATAGCCTTTGGACAGTCTTAGCATTTTGTGCAGACGCCATTGCCTTTGTTCTCTTCACAGCCTTTGGCTTTTTTGGTGGAGCAGGAATTGGTTGAACTGTCTGTTGTTGTACTTGTTGTACTTGTTGTACTTGTTGTACTTGTTGTACTTGTTGCTGTTGCAACTGTTGTTGTTGTTGTTGATGTATTTGTTGCTGTTGATTACCACTTGTAAAATTACGTATTTGTTGTTGATTTAAGTTATCAATAAATTGACTTGGAAAACCAGAATTTTGTATTTGAATTTGATGTGGCATTTGTGATGGAGCTGCTTGTACAACAATATTTTGTATATTATTTTGAATTGTTGGTGCACCACCAGAACTATTAACAATAATTTGACTTGTTGGTGTATGAATTTGTACACCCTGAAGATTTTGTGGATTCGTTGTATCTGCATCACCAATGACAATTTTTTGTTGTTGATTTTGATTAATATTTTGTTGTTGTTGCTGTTGCTGTTGGTGTTGTTGTTGCTGCTGTTGCTGCTGCTGCTGCACTTGCTGTTGTTTTGATGCATTCAATTGTCCAGTAAATAATTGTTGTAATAATTGTTGACTAATAACTTGCCATCCATTTTCATTTGCAATTAATAATTGATCATTCGGATTTAATTTACTCAATGTTTGTAATATATCTGGTCCTAATTTTGGTGCATTATTTAAATTCAATATATTATTCGTTTGTGAATTTATTAACTCTAAATTTTGTATTTGTGGTTTTGGTGGTGCTGATGTTATTGAATTTGTTTCTTGCTGATTAATGCATTGATATTCATTTGAATATATTGTATTCTGTTGTTGTTGTTGTTGTTGTTGTTGTTGTTGTTGTTGCTGCTGCTGCTGGGGCTGTTGTTGTTGTAATTGTATTTTTTGATTATGCATATTTATATTTTGTGAATTTGTTGTAATTGTTTGATGCTGTAGACTTTCTTGAATTTCTTGATTTCGTGCATCAACGACAGCTTGTAAAATATTTTGTTCCATATTTGTTTGTTGTTGTTGTTGTTGTTGTGATGGTATTGTTATATTTATTGTTTGCTGCTGTTGTTGTTGTTGTTGATTTTCAGCTGATTGAATTATATGCATATCATGTTGTGGATATTGAAAATTTTGTAATTGCGATGTAACATTTCGTAAATTTTGTTGTTGCACACCACTGACACCACTACCAGCTTGTACATTTTGTACAGTAATTTTTTGTACATTTTGTACATTTAATGATTGCGTTGGTAATTGATTAATCTGTTCATTTTGTTGTTGAATTTGTTCTTGTACTTGATTTTTACGTTGAACATTTAATGTTGCTTTCGCTCCAGTTTGTTGGACGGTTCTATTATTTGTCTGAATTGTTTTTTGATTTTGATTTGTTTTATTATAATTTTGTCTAGGATTATTTTTTGTATTTTGTACTAAAACAACGCCACTAACTTTTTTTGATGTTGCTGTTGGAGTCGTTGGAGTTGCTGTCGTCGTTAATGTTTGTTGTTGCTGTGATGTAATACAACTTTGTTGATTTTTAATGATTTGTTCATTTATTTTATTAATTTGTGTTGTATTAAATATTTTTGGTGATGTCACATTAGTCGTTGTCATTTGTATACCAGAATTATTAGTTTGAATATTTTTATTACCAGATTGATTTGTTTTTTGTGTTATTGTTCTTTGATTAACAATATTAATACCAGTATTTTGCTGTGTATAATTAATTTTAACACCACCTTGTATTTGTTGTACCTGAGTTTGTGTTGTACCACTTTGTATTAATTTAATACTACCAGTTTGATTTATCGTTCCACTTGATACTGGTGATTTAGCAA
This sequence comes from Aphidius colemani, assembly GCA_030523065.1. NCBI lineage: Eukaryota > Metazoa > Arthropoda > Insecta > Hymenoptera > Braconidae > Aphidius > Aphidius colemani. The sequence continues at coordinate 8,201 of JAPYYR010001817.1, forward strand.
CACTCGATGTTGTTGTTGTTGGTATATTTTTCATTCTATTTTGAGTATTTATTTGTAGCTGTTGTTGCTGCTGCTGTTGCTGTTGTTGTTGCTGTTGCTGCTGCTGCTGTTGTTGTTGTTGTTGTTGTTGCTGTTGCTGTTGTGCTTGTTGAGCATTTTGTTGTAATGTCTGTGCCTGACTTAATAATTGTGATATTATTTGTGAATTTTGTCCATTACCTTGTGTCAATGTTCTAATAACAGCTTGAGCAGTTGCTTGATCAATTTCTGGTTGATTTGGATCTGGTGTATGATGTAATATAACACGTCCATCTTCACCAACAGCAAGACGTAAATGTCCAGATATTGGATTTTGTACTGGTGTTTGAAGTTGTGCCACAAGTTGACTACCATAATTATTTTCATTTGTTATTTGTGTTTCAGTTGTCTGATTTATTTGACTATTATTATTAACAACTGTTTGTATTTGTTGATGTGGTGATATATGACCAATTTGTTGTTGTATTGTTTCAACATGTTGTTGTTGTTGTTGTTGTTGCTGTTGTACTTGTGGTTGTAATGGCATTGGCTCTGGTTCAGGCATAATATCACTATCAAACATATCATCATCATCACCTATACCAGATATTTTCATAATACTTGCCAAATCAAGACGTGGTTGTTCATCATCTTTTTTCTTAACTTTTTTCTTTTTTTTAGCTTTCTTTTTTGGTGGTGGTAATAAATTTTGATCTGGTATTGTATTTTGTTGTTGTTGTTGTTGTTGTTGTTGTTGTTGTTGTTGTTGTTGTTGTTGTTGTTGTTGTTGTTGTTGTTGATTTAATTGTGATTGTGGACTTTGGACCATTGTATTTTGTATTAAAATTGAATTATTTCCTTGTTGATTACCTAAAAATATTATTTATATTATTTATTTTTTTTTTTTTATTATTATTTTCTATTTTGAAGTATAGTTTAAATGTTTATTCATCTTACCAGACGATGGACTTGCTGTGTGTCTCAATACAGACTGTGATGTTTGTGAAAAACCATTTGGAACAGCAAAAAATGTTGGAGCGATTCCTTGCAATTGCATACCTTGTGCTGTTACAACTCTCACTAGCTGCTGTTGAGTCACCTATAAATTTAATAAATAAAACCTTTTATCTAATCTTTTTTATTAAATTTAATTTTCTATTTATTATTAATAAATATAGATATAAATAATAAAAGCATTGTACGAGTGGATGAGACGATATAGCCGTGCCACAAAGTACATGATAATATAAATTAATTTTTTAAAAATGAATGAATAATAATGACATTATGAAATGAGTCGGACCATCACCTGTGCAGTATGTGTTTGCTGTTGCGAATTCGTTGGTGCTCGGAGAATAAGTTGTACACCACCAGGCTGTTGTTGAACAATAACAGGTCCAGATGACGGCAATACCTATACATTTACCAAAAAACCCAGTGAAAAAAAAAAAAACAAATGAATAATGTTATATCGTGATGAATACAATTGAACACACAAACAAAAATGATAAGCTTTAATGTTTTATTAGATGAATTGTTGATGACAACGATAAATGTTGCATTATTAAAACGTGCAAATGTAATTTATGTTAATTATTATTTAAAAAAATCACTTGATTTATGATTGAGTAAATATTTTTTATGATTAATTTACCTGATTTAAAACAAGTCCTTGAGCTGTTGGAATCATGGTTTGTTGATTTTGCTGATGACCAGCTAAAACAAGTTGGGGCTGTGATTGTTGTGTTATCTGAAATAAAAAATAAGCAATTATTGTATAAATAAAAATAATAATAGTTATTAATAATAAATAATAATAAATTATTGACATATAAAAATAAAAAATAACCTGATTTGTAATTGTTGTTGTAACTCGTTGTTTTTGTGGTGCAGCAACACCCTGTTGATTTGGTGGTTTTGGTAATATTTGTGGTGGTTGTTTTGGTGGTTTAGCTTGTGCAATTTGTATTTGTTGATTGCCAAATAATGCTGTACGTGTTACTAATTGTGAATTTGTTTGTTGATGATGATAACCTTGTGGTGTACCAATAATTTGTAATACTTGCATACCCTGTTGTAATATTGGTGTATTAGTACGTACTGGTGGTCCAGGACTACCACCAGGTGCTGGACTTCTATTATTTAAATTATTTTGTCCATTACCACTAGCACCAGTAACACCAGCACCATTACCACCAGCTCCACCAAGATGATGTGGACTTTTAGCTGGTGGATATGGACTTGGTGCTGGACTTTGTATTTGTCCAACACTCATTGGACTTTGCATTGGACTTTGCATTTGTTGTACACCAAAATTAATATTACCAGTTGTTATTGATACAGGACTTGGACTATTTCTATTTGATTGAATTGAATTTGATGCTGGTGATCGTAATAATAAACGATTTGGACTTGGACTTGGTGTTGGTGGTGCAATATTTGATGCTGGACTTTTCATTGGTATTGAAAATGGACTACCTGGTGAATTTATATTTTGTATTTGTGCATTTTTAACAATTGAATTTTGTTGTGAATGATTTATTGTATTTTGATTTTGTGAATATTGTCGTTGATAATTATTTATTGATTCATTTAAATTTGCAGATGTTTGTAATGTTGGTAAATTTGCTTGATTTTGCATTGTACCAATATGAATGTGTTGTTGTTGTTGTTGTTGTTGTTGTTGTTGTTGTTGTTGTTGTTGTTGTTGTTGTTGGATGATGTTATTATTCCTGATTGATGATGTTGAATTTGATTTGAATTATTTGATGTTGTTAATATTGGTGGTGTACTTGATGTACTTGTAAATATACTTGTTGAACAACTTAATGCTGTTGCAATATTTTGATTTGATAAATGTGGTGATACATTGTGTATACTTTGTATTGTTTGAAATGGAAAATTAGCATTATTTGTTGCAAGTACATTTAATGATCTATTAAATGCTTGGTTTAATGATTGACTTGTATTTATTGTTGATGTTGTTGTATTTTGACTATTATTATTTCCATTATTATTATTGTTGTTGTTGTTGTTGTTGTTATTATTATTATTACTATTATTTATTGAATTTAAATGATTATTTCCATTATTATCATTAATTGATGTTGTTGTTGTTGTAAAATTTTGATTAATATTACGATTAATCGTTGATGATATTGTATTAATATCTTGACCAATGCCATTGCTCATATTATTTGTATTTATTGTATTTATTGTGTTGTTTATTGAATTTAAAGTTGCTGGATTAACAACACCAGGTAATCCAATATTAAGTAATGGATTTGATGTTGTTATAACATTTGATGTTAATGATGTTAAACTTGTATTTAATAATGATAATGGTAATCCCATATTAAGGCCAACCCCAAATGTGGGGGTGGCCGGGGGTAGCCCCATACCAGTCCCTGTTTGATTTATTGTATTTTGATTCAGTTGACTTAACTGATTCAAATAAACAATATGATTTCCTCCACTTGACGATCCTCCATTTCCCTGATCGGATACATTATTTGATGATTGTTGCAGGGCAAACGTCAATGGTTGACCACTTGAATTTTGAGCTTGCAATTGTTGTAGCTGTTGTAACTGTTTCAATTAAAATATAGAAAAATTATTTATTTGTAATGAATTTAAATTGAATATAAAAATTAAGTTTGTTTTTGTTTTAAATACCTGCTGATGTGTTAGTACAGCAACAGGGTTGTTACGTCTTGCTGTCGGGGATGTTGTGGAGGATACAGAGTCCCCGAGGAGAGGGCGTGTCTGAGGCTGCTGCATGCCCATGCAGCACCTCGTAATCTTAGGTAGCCACTTTTTCAGCCACCTTTAACAGTCACACTGTTATTTGGCTCTTGATTATTTTTATTACGTTTTTAAACTTTTATCCTAGCTGTTGAATAAAAATATTTCATAAAACTATTGTAAGTATAAGTAATTATAATTTTGAAAAATAGTCAACAAAATAAACAAGTGCAAATCAAACTTTGATGTTTACATTTTAAATCATCAAATCATCAATTAAAGGTATGTTTATTTATGACGTTTTTGAAATTATTTTGTTAAAATTATCATTTGTTTTTAAAGCTGGCTTATAATATTTACCATAAAATAATAAACAATTTGTTATTGTTGAAATTTTGCACTACGTCGCCACTCAACGTGTCTGCGACCAACGTCGCCTGTTCCTGACATTCATGTAACTTGCTATTTTACACTAAAACTTCAACTTTTTCATTATTCAAATAGTAAACACTTTTATTTATCATAATAAGCTATCAACACAGTATGACATTGATGCACTTGTTCAAAACTTTGATTTGTTTTTTCTTTTTATAAATTAAATGAGCAATATTATTTATTTATTTTTTTTGTTTTTGATTAATCTCTTATGGAGAATCAACAAAATTTAGATGATAATAAATAAAAATCCTTAAAAATCTTGTCAACAATTATCACACTTATAATATCAATACTTGTATCAATTTGTTTGTTTGTTTTTTTCTCTTTTTTTTTCGTTTTTTTATCATAACATTTGCAATTAAAAATTTTTTTTTCTTTTAAAAACAAAAGCTTATCCTAAATCTAAAACTGAAAAATAATTAGCTGCCATTTTTTGACTAGTTCAACTGTCAATATCCTGATTATTCATAATTCAAAATTATGTTTACATATATTTTTTTTCTTTTTTTTCTTTCTTCTTTTATAAATTTTTGTTTTATTATTTTTTCTTTTCACTTAATAATTATCCTCTCATGAAATTTAACTTCACTATCAAATGAATCATCATTAAAATTCACCAACAATCTGCAACATAAAAAAAATAACAATATATAGAAAAAACAAACAAAGAAAAATTATTAAAAAATAACGGCAATAGAAAAACAATGTCATGGAGTAACTTTACCTGGACTCCAAAAGAAAAAACAAAAAAAAAAAAACTCATTCAAGGTTAAACATCAACAAACAATTATCAACATATTAAACAATAAAAAAATCAAAACAATATGAAAAAAACAAACCAATATTAAAACTCCAAAATTAAAATAACATAAATTAGCAACAATTTACATTTTTCATCTCGAAAATAGCGACCAAATACAATAATAATAATAATTTTATAGATGAATTTGACGGAAACAGTTGGATTAATATGTGTATTATTGTTTTTGAGGTTATATAGGTGAAATGCATATACCTATATATAAAAAAAGAGGTATCAAAAACTTTTTAATACAAAAAAATGTTGAAAAAAAAAAAAAAAAAAAAAAAAAAAAAAAAAAAAAAAAAAAAAGAAAAAAAAAAAAAAAAAAAAAAGGACATAGATGATATGGACCGTTTGGAGGATAAATAATAAGAAGAAGAACAAGAACAAGCGGGACACAAATACATGAATAAAAAAAGGATAAAAAAAAAAAATGATTTTATAAACCAACACAATTGATACACATATGCTTATATATTGATATGGATATATATATGTATATAAAATATAATGAAGAAGACCCCAGCAGCAGCAGTGAGCGGCGCGCGGTATAATACACAACAAAAGCGCAAGTGACAAGGCGTAAACAAAAGGAGATGCCGCTTAAAATGTTAAATAAATAACAAACATAATGTTATTATACCTAATTATAATAATAAATGAAATATAAATTAAAATTAATTTGTAAATATATAAATATTATACCATTTTAGCGTACGCGCGTTTAGCCATAATATATTGTGTGTTTGTACCACCACCACTACACTTATGTACATTTATTTTTTTTTTTTTCTTCAACCACACACAATGTATATTAATTGTTTTATCAATTCATTTGATAATATTATTATTTTGACGATATTTGACACTTTGATGTTATTGTTATTGTATTAATATGTTATTATGATATACAAATTTTTGGTTCTGAGATTATTTAGGTGATAGACAGTTCCGTTTACGCGTTTCACAGTACGGTGGCAACGGCCATCATCGCCATTATGTATTTATCAATATTACCAACTGCTGATTTATTAATATTACCAGTTTTTATTTATTTTATTTTTCATTACTGATAATTCCAAGTTACTATATGAACCAACATGGACATCAATCGATCGACATCATATATTTAAATGTTTTGTTTTATTTTTTTACTCTATTTTGAATGTTGAGTTTGTTTATGTTGGTTTTTTGTTTGTTTATTTATCAGAAACATATGTTTTTGATAAATAAGCAACTTATTTTGTGGATTTATGTTGTATTGAATTGATTTGTTTGCAGATAATTTGTGAAATAATGGAGAATAATTTAATAGAGAAGGTGAATTATGACGGTTTGAAGAAAAAAAATGTTATTAATAAAATAAATGTTATTAAAAATATTGTTGGAAGTTTGGAAAAAAATATTAGAGTTAATGATGAATTAAAGATGCAACAGCTGATTAGTTGTTGTTCGTCAATGAAAATGAAAATCAGTAGACTTGAAAAAGAATTAAAAGATGCTGAAAAATTAAATGAAACAATGTTGAGTTGGTGTTTTAATTAAAATTATATTTAATTATGATTTATAATTGTTAATTGGATTTGATTTACATAGATTTGTTTAGACAGAATGTGACTATTGATAATTTTCCAGCAAAAATTCAGAGAAAAGTTCAAAGATCTTGGCATCAAAAGTAATTAATAAATTAATTTTTAAATAATTTTATTATTAATAAGTTTATTTATCAAACAGATATGATGCACTGCTAAATTTAAATGAACAATCAAGGAAACAAATTCATGCTAAAAATACAATTATTAAAGAAAAAGATTATCAGGTATTTAAAATAATATAATTAGCTATTTGCAAATGATAAAATATTATTTATTTATTATTTCAAGATTAACATACTTCAAAAAAAATTAATAGACACTGAAAAATAATAATTTATTTACGATTATTTCGGGTAAATAAAAGAGGCCAAAAAACAATATCAAAAAGTGTTGTAAAAAATGAATGAATTAAATGTGGTTCTTTGGGTTTAAATTTTGATGTTGATGAATTATTAATTTTCATTTTCTTGACTTTATTATCATCTGAATCATCAAAGTTATCACTTGATGCTGACAATTCATCATCAGAACCTGACGTAAGCATTCTACGACTCTTGAATGTTCTCAATGAGCTATTATTGTGTCTTTTTTTTTTTTTTATAAATTAAAAATTCAAGATGAGATATTTTATTTAATTTGATTGGAAAATTTATAATACTCACGTTGGCCAACTGGAACACTTGGTCATTATTCGAGATGATTTTTCAAATGGAAAATTTTTATTTTCCCATAAATGAGAGCAAGATGATACTTTTGAGCCTGGAATAACTGATAAAGATGTTGCACTTTGTTCTGTTGGTGAGTTCAATTTAACATCATAATTTTCAATGTAATTGTTGTCTTGATATGTTTGGAGATTAACATCTACTTGTTTACTATTTATATTTGTTGCAACTGTGTGGGTTTTAACAGCTGGACGTTTTGAATTTTTTATATTTTTGTTGTTAAATTTTGTCATCTAAAAAAATCATACATACTGTAAACACAAAAAAAAAGAAAAATCTAATTTATTATTCAAATAATATTTTACTAACAGAGTATAGTCTTGTGGCACGACTATTAACAACAAATACAGGTTTTTTTGCTCTTGGAATTCGACTTATTGGCTTTTTCTTTTTCTTTTCAACTTGAAAAGTTTCATTAGTAATATTATTTTTCATAATTAATTCATCTGTTGTTGTGTTATCATCAATTTTATTTATTTTATTATCGTTATTAGTGATTTTTTCTTTTTCATGTATAAAATTTTGTATGTCAGGTTGACTTAGCATTGCATTGTAATCATAATAGTCAACATTTTGTTCACAATCTGATGAATCACTTGTATTTTTTATTTTTTTTTTTTCTTGACAATTTCTGACACGAGATGAATTTATTCTTGAACTTTTTAAACTCATTTTTTCATCTACATTATTTATTAATTTTATTTTATTTGAATAACCAATTTTTTTAACGAAATTCCTTTTTCTATATCGCAATTTTGCCCAAAAACCCTCAATATTTTTTTTTGAGGGCAATAAATTCAAGGCTAAATCATGAGATGATTTTTCATTTCGACTTTTACCCATCGTCACTATCCATTATTTTTTTTACACATTCCCTTGTTTAATAATAAATAAATAAATTCATCTAACAACCTCTAAATTTAATTTTATTATAAAATCTTAATTACACTATATTTTTATTATTTTCTAACATTTAAACGGCTATTTGTTTTTATTATTTGCTTTTTTTATCGAACAGTTGGTCGATGCAATAAAATTCGAAAAACAAATCTCGATATTTTTTCATAAGCAAGAAACATAAGTGCTGCTGTTAAAACAGTTTGAAGTAATTTAGCTTCCATGCCTTTGTAAAGACCTCCAATTCCATTTTTTCTAAAAATAAAATATAAAAAAATAAAATATTTAAAATAATTTAAATTAATAAATTTAATACTTACTTTAATATGTAAAGTAAAATTTGTATTGTTCCAGCATTTGGTGAAAGATTTTCATAATTGTGTCCATGCTTAAACATAAAATTCATATAAATAATAGAAAATTTTAAATCAAATTAAAATGCTTTACTTACTCGTAATTTAGTTTGTACCAATTGAAGTGGATAAGTTAAAATAGTTGCAACTGTTTTAGCAATAGCACCAATTGTAAAAAAAATCCATGCTGGTGTTTGTCCAGCTCCAAGTGAACTACTAACTTTTCTTTTAATACTTTCATAGGTCATAAATTGAATTGCTGGATTTGCAACGAGTATCAAACTTGGTAATGTACCAGCCCATAATTTTCCAATTCCTTCGTATTTCCATATGTGAATTATTCCATCTATAAAACAACAAAATAAATATAAAATTTAATACTATTTTATAAATTTGTATTTTTTAAAATTAAAAAAAAAAAAACTCTTTAAATTATCAAGTCCAAAAGTCACGTTGATTCTACAAGATGCTGATATAATGTTTACATTTAAAATAAAAAATAATATTCTTTTTACTTCATTAAAATTTATAAATTTAAATAAATATTTTTATAAATTATTACTCAATTTTTTTCAAGTGTGTTATGAATATTTAAATATTATTTAAATAAAAAAAAAAATATAATAATTGAATTATTGACTTTACGGTTGAGTTTCTTTTTATTAAATTTAAAAATAGCTAGTTTATTTACTTGTCATCACTGTCAAGTGTTATCAAACTTTTAAAAATTATATATATTCATTGTCAATTAAATTATCATCATGAAATAATAAACTTACCAAGAAGTGTTTCATATTGATTATTATTTCTCTCATGAATATCAGTTATTCCTTTCATCTTTAGTCTCGTATTGACAACCCAAAGTGGTGTTGTTACAAGTACATTTATAAAACCTTAAATAATAATAACAATAAATTTATTATTTTTTATTATTCATTAATTAATTTAAACTTAAAAAAATAATTACCAGCTATTGAAGCAACTAAAAGATCATTTTTTGCTGTTTGATTTCTGGAACTTCGTAGTAATTTCATTCCATGAAATGTATAAAAATATACAAAATTACTTGCACATAAACTTTCAAGCACAGGTACTATTCCTCGATACAATGTTGAACTAAAATTACAAAATAATTTAATCAACTTTAATCTTATTTAATTTATTATTATTTTTTCTTTTAATCACAACTTACGGTCCTTCTTTAGACATTAACTCTTTTAAAGTTGCTAGTGTATTTTTGGACTGTCTACCTTCCTCCACTAATTGTTAATTTAATAAATAGAAAATATCATTATTTTTTATTTATGAAAATGTAGGTCATAAATTTGATATTATATAAAAAACAATTTGCATAATTACATTGCGTTATGTAAAATTATTTATGTAATTATTTATCTATTTTTTTACTTACATTGGAGTCGACTGCGTACTGTGTCAAGTGGAAAAAATGTTGCCATTGCAACAACACTTCCCTGCAATTTATAAAATAATTTTTATTTTTTTTTTTCAGTTGAAAATATTTAAATAATTTATTATTTAGAAAAAGTGTAATTACTTACAGCAGCACCGGATATAGCATGGACAAGTGTCTCATAAGTGAAAACACTTCCTCTATTACTTCCACCAGTCATTGAAATTATTTTTGTTTTCAATTTATAAAGAAAATTAAATTTCTACTGATATTAGTTGTCTTTTTTTTTTTTTTATCATAAAATAACTTTTGTAGCAGTAAAATTTGTCCTGTTAAATTTATAAAGTTTAGATGTAAATATTTCTTTATCTCACATTTCTACTGATAAACTGACATTAAAAAGTGATAAAAAAAATAATTAAAATAGAACAACAGCTTGATAGAAATAGAAAAAAAATTAATAAAAATATTTTTTTTTATATTTAAATTATAAGCTTTTTTTATAAAAAATTAATTGTTGACTTTATTTAGATGATATTGATGTTTAAAGAGAAACTTACTGTCACTCAAGTTTTAAAATACTCCAAAATGTAAAAAGACTGAATTGATGAATTGAAGCCAAACAACACCCAGCCCCAACAACAGTCAGACTGACGTCTATGGACTATGTTGGCCTATGTAATATGTATTTAATTTTTTATCTCACAAACATTTCCACAACACCAATACAATCATGAATGTCCAGGTGTATTAATTTTTCGATGTAGTAATAATCATATGGCCTTCAAACTTCTACTCACTGATAACTCAAAGTCCTAAATTTTAATTACCTAAAAAAATATTATATACAACAAGTAGATATTAATATTTATTTATAATTTACTCATTTTTGGAGTGGTAAATATTACAAAATCAATAAACATGAGTAAATGATTTTTTATTTGATGGAAAAATTAATTATATTATTCCTGAATGAACTGATCAAACAATTTACCTTGAACAGCTGATGTACATATTTCATTCATATCTCATCTTGTTTTTTAATTAACAAAAATAGTCCTAAAATTAAAATAACATTATTACAAAATTGTCAAATAATTTATATATCTAAAATTTATACCAACAATTGTATATATTAATAATATTTTTAATCTGAATGATCAATTTATCATTCCAAATGTACCAAATGTTTATTGTTGTCTTGTGTTGTTTATAAATGACAATATATTTTTCAAAATAATAACTATTATTTCATTTAATTAACAACAACAATTAGTAATTAGTTTGTTGATTGATGACAATAATAATCCATGTAATCATTAAACTATTGTCAACATAATGGAGTAAAATATTAACACGTTGATCTAATTTTAACGCTTGCGCTAGACTGTTTCTTTCAAAGTTATATTTATTATCGACTCTTAGAACAGCTCATGCGTCAAGAGTCAAGTCTCGATAGAAATTCTAATGTTGGAAAAAAAATTCCACAAAATATGTTGGAAACAATGATAATTAATGAGCAAAAATGTTGAGGAAAAAAAAAAAGAAAATCATTGATGTTTAACTTGGAAAAAAAAATAATTGTCAAGGGTAAAAAAAAAAGGATGAAAAATGACAATGGTAATGATGTCGATTCACATATTTCTTTGCTGGTTATTATTATTTTTTTTTTTTGTTTAACTTTTTGCATGAGGATGTTGAGAAAGAATGAGAAAAATTGGACTTTTTGGATGTTGAATTACCTCAGGGAATTGGCACAGATGTGGTTTTTATATGTCTGTGTTGTAAGCCCGAGGGTATGTGCGAACTCAATATGAAAAAAAAAAGAAAATAAATAAAAAGGTTTTACTTATTTTCCTTTTTTTGGCATAGTTTTACTACAAAGTTTAATGGACATATACTTAGTTGCCACTCGTGGGGATACACAGGTGAATTTTCTATCTCGAAATTTTATCCATATAATTTTTGATGCTTTTGATTTTACAGACTGGGGGTCAGCTTTTCTTCATAAAATAATATGCTTTTTTTTTCTTTGAAATAATATCTAGGTATTTTTTAACAATGCAAAAATAATAATTTAATATTTTTTTTACAAGAGAAAAATTAAATTAATGCCTGGGTAATTTTGCTGATACTATTTTTTTGTTTTTTTTTTCGCTTTTTTTGAAATCAAATTAACATTTTAATTTTTCATCTTATTTTTTATTTACTAATCTTAATTTTTAATCAAATAAATATTAATTATTTTTTTTTTTCAAACAGCCAAAATGTTTTTACCCTTAAAAATACAGACTAAAAATTATTTAAAATTCAGAATATTTTTGTATATATATATAAAAGAGAAAGACAATAAATGGTCACATTTTTTTCATAAATAAAAATACCAGCTAAACATATGAGCTAAAATTATTCAAACAGTAATGTGATTTAATTTTTTTTTTTCAATTAAAATAATAATAGATATGCAAAAGTTTATGAAATGATAAATTGCTCTATGCAAAAAAGTTTAATTTATAAATACAGTTTGAGTTTTTCATCAAAAGTTATGTACATGCAGTGATAATGTTACTTTCACCCAACATTTACGATGAGCTTGCAAAACTTTTAGCACAAAATATACTAAAATTAATGACTTCAAATTAAATTATCTACGACAGTTGATAATTATTTTTGCAAAATTACAAGACGTCTGGGAATAATTTTAATAATTTTATAAAAAAATAACAAGCTTAAAGCTGTTATTAACAATTAAAATTATATATTTTATTGATTTTAAATTAATGTATAATTAAACTGTCGATATTTATTTCTACAGGTAAAATATTTTTAAGAAAAAATTTACATACAATTTAACGGAGTGTAAAATTTCATCTCCAATTGGGCGTGATTATAGTTAAAATAATTTTCATGAATTTATTAAAATTATTATTATTATTTATATATTATTTATTTATTTTTATTTATTTTTTAAAATCAACTTTCCTCCATTTTTCCATATTTATCTCTTTTTGAATTTTCTATTTACATATATATTTGTTATTTAATTATAATTGGTTCATCGTGAGTTATTATTATTGAAAAATGTTTTATTTTATTGAATAAATCCAATAAATTATTAGCTATGTAAAGTCAACAATATATTTTTATTTTTGATTAATAGTATATCATAATTAAGGCGATTTAAATTGCAAATGATATTTATTAATCTTAAAATTATTATTATTTATAAACTACTGTTGTAATTATTATAAATTATTATCAATTTTATTTGTTTTTAATATCAATGTAAATTAAAAAATCCATCAACTCTATGTAGTTTAATTATCAAATGAAAATGTAATAAATATTTATCACAATATCATGGCTATATAGTTTGAATAAACGTAAAATATTTTATATAAATTATAAGATCAAAGAGGTCAAATACAATTTTTTTCATAACAAAATTTAAATAATTTATCATCGTGTGTTTTCATCGCGTGCAAATATACCGTTTTTTATTTTTTTTTTTTTATTTTAATTTTCTTCTCCATAATTATTTATTTATTAATATAATAATTTATTGTTTATTTTTAATTATATTAAATGATTTTCTTTTTTGTTTTAGTAAATGTAATTTAATTTTAATTATATTTATCACTGTATTGTGCAGCTTTTGTTTGGATCAGATGATCTCATTGTTATACGTGAACCCGGTGTTGTATTATCATTTCCAGCACCAAGGGAACATGTTTTGGTCCTCATTATCATCAGATCAGTTCTGATACTTGGTCTTCTAACATTTGGTGCAACAACACCACATGCATCACTCAGACGTCTTTTAATACTCAGTGTTGCTTTGTGTCTTGGCTATTAATATTGAAAAATAATAATTTAAATAAATATTAGCAAAGGAAATAAAATTATATTTCATTTTTAATCAATAAAACTGTAAATGTGATTTATAAAAAAATTTATGTGACATGAATTAATTTGTAGGGTTGTCATGCAATGTTTTATAGATTTTTTTTTGTTTTTGTTTTTGTATTTAATATTTATTTATGGTTCGTGATGATGATGGGTGAATATATTAATATAAATTAACCTGAGAGGGTGGCAGCATTGTTGGTGATCCAAATGTGAGTGGAACTTTTCTATGATGATTGGGTGCCATTTCAAGTGGTAAACCAGCAACAATAAATAGTTGATAAAATAATTCATCAACATGATAATTTCGTTTGGCTGATACTTCAACGAATACACAACACTCATCTTGACCAGAACAGTATTGTTGTGCCTCTTCAATCGTAACAAGCCTTAAATTTCATAAAAAATTTATCAATAAATTTATTTATTCAACATATTTAGTACCACTATTTTTCAATTAATTTTAATAATTTAATTTGACTTTTAATTAACCCAATTTATTAACAAGATATTATAATTTTAATTTAACTTTTTAATTATATAAATTTTCAACTTTTGATTACATTAATTTACATTTACTCAAGGGAATTTATATTATTATTTTTGTATAATAATTTTACATTGTTTAATATAATCAAATTAAATAGCACAATATAGCCAATTTACATTTGTTTACTTACTTTGTATCACGATCACATTTGTTACCAACAATGACCATTGGTACTTTGATGCTGTGGCTTTTTCTTCCTTTAGCACTTTGTGTTGCTGTTATTTTTGTTTCTAATATTGCTTCACGTAATCTAATTGCCTCCTCAAATGATTCACGGCTATCCATACTAAATACCACCACAAACAAATCACCTGAAAAAAAATTATAATAATTGGAAATTAAATTTTTAAAATAAATGAAAAATCAAATGTTTAAAATTGATATTGTTTAAAATCTAATCAAGTTGTTTTGAAAAAAATCAAAGGTAAAATAATAGATAATTGAAATTTTTTTTTTTAAATAAACAAAATGATTATCTTGTTGTCAAAAGTTTTAAAAATAGATAATGTTATTATGTTGTTTACATTGTAATGACATAAATACGTTCATAAAAATACAATTTATATAGAAAATCGAAATACAATGTTTACGTCTTGTATTGTTCACAATATCGGGGTCACCAACTTGACTATATATTTTTTCTTTATCATTTATTTATTTTACAACAACGTCAATACAAATCTATACAAATTTTAATCTATCTTTACTCTTTAAAACTTTGACTTTACTTGAAAATAAAATTGATTTTTATTTATATATTTATTTTCCTTTCGATATTTTATAATATTTTTTTCAAGTCAATACTTTTACTTGTTTTATTTTCCAACAAAAACTTTATAAAAATTACGTTTTTTATTCATCTTTTTCTCTTATATATTTATATCCCTTTCAAAAGTTTTCATGTATATATTTTCATCTGTCATTCATATCAGAGTAAAAAAAAAAATTAAAAATTTATCGAAAAAGTAGAAATGAAACAACAGAAAACAATCAATATAAATTCTGTAACTGACAGATAAATATAT
>JAPYYR010001819.1:0-13155 GCA_030523065.1 Aphidius colemani
TTTCGTTCTTCAGATTTTTTTTTAATTTAAATAAATAAAAAGCTTTTCACGTATAATATAATGTCAATTAATAAAAAATAGATGCTCGAACTTTTTTTTTTATGCGTTTAAATAAATTATACTCTGTAGATGGAACTTGTGGCTAATGTGAACAAAATTTCATCGAATGTCAACTTGGAGAAATGGTAACGCGCGTTAAGACACCCGTTTAGTGATTAGAAGGTTATGAGGTCGATCCCCGGTAGGAAATTATTTGTGTAAAAGATAGGACAAAAGATATATTCAACACACACAAAATGTGCTCTTGTCGAATTTTTTTTTTTTAAATAATATTCCAACCGAATACAATTGTATTTTAGAGGTATCGTCAACGCGAATACAATCGTATTACTCTCAGAGATACGAATACATTCGGAAGAGTAAAAATTGTATTCGAAAAGTATTTGTAATGGCGCTCAGAAAGATAATATCGAATATCAAATACAATTCTCTTTCACTAAAATACTCTGATTTTTTCAACCCGGGCACCCATATCCGTCAATTGAAAAAAGTGATTTTTGTAAACTTGAAGTACAAGCTGGCGAGGATGAAATAAATTTGTAGAGTCCTGTAATAGAAAAATTATTCATTTTTAAATTATTCGGGAAAATTTCAGTTTTTTAAACATCAAAGTGTTAGATGTCTAAATTCGAAATAATGAATTTGACTATGAAAATTATTTATTCATAAATATTATGATAATAATAATAATTATTCAATTATTGTTGAGAAAAATTGAGACTTTTAATAGTTTTATTTATTATAGAAATTCATTATTTCGAATTTAGACATCTAACACTTTCATATTTATAAAAGACTAAAATTTTCCCATTAAATTAAAAATGTATAATTTCTTTATTACAGGACTTTACAAATTTATTTTATTCTAGCCAGCTTGTACTTTAAGTTTACAAAAACCACATCGAAATAACAATCGTACGATGACCACGCGGGTAAAGGAGAAGTAGGGGGTTCGATTCTCGGTTAGGACATAAAAAATAGAAATAGGTTTTTTCAATGTGGGTAGGTTTAAATAGAAAAAACCGATAAATAATATATACTTTTTTTTCAATTAAAAAATTTTCAAAATATCTTTTTACGTCTTGAGTTATACTAAAATTGATTTTAATTTAAAAAAAAATGTCTTGGTAGGAAAAAAGTTAAGTTTTGATTCGAGCCAATATGTGTCTAAAATTTTGTTTTGAAGCGAACCAAGTCTATTATGAAGCAAGACGTAATATATCATTCTACAGAGTCTTAAATGTAGACACTTTCGTTATCAACAAAATTCTATTTTTTAGAATTTTTTTGTCTTAATTTCGACAAAAAATTTTTACAGTGTGGTTATTTTTTATTATCCCGAGACGGAAAAATTTTGTAATCGAGAGATATTTTGACTCTTTTTAAGTCGAATTGTATTCCGTGACATTTCCTAATCTTTCTGAATATTTTAAATGTATTTCGTGACATTTACATAGGGAGGACGAATACTCTCTGTCGAGAACGTTTATCCCTGATTGGTATTTCTTGATATTCAAGTGTTTGAAATGTATTCAAAAATATTTGTGACATTTTCTGGACTTGTAAAAAATTTACCGAATATAATAAGTCCTCAGATGAGAGATTGCCACTTAAAATAATTTTTATCAAGTAACTTACTTGAACGATTGTTATCACTTATTACTTAATTAATTATTCATTGATATTTCATTAATTTATTTAAATTATTTTTAAAAATTAAAAAAAAAAATACCTTGGACTCACACTGTGAAAAAAAACTTCTGAATTTTAGAAATAAACTTCTTGGCAAAAAGTGGTTTGAAATAAAAAAAAAATTTCTTTTTTCGAATAATAGATGGTTTGTTGAAAGAAAAAAAAATTTTGTTCAGAAAAATAATTTGTTTATAATGTTCAGATATAGTTATGTTAAAAATTTCTTAACGTAATTCCCTCTTTCTTGACACGAACACTATTATGGTTATTATATTTCATATGTTTCGTGCTTCAAACGGCAAAAGGACAGCAACAAGAAATAAACTTCTAAGTACTTTTCTCGGCTGTTTAAAACGAGCGCTATTATGATTGTTATATTCGTGTGTTTCTTGTTCCAAACGGCAGAGGTAGTTTTTCAAGAAATAAACTTCTAAAGTTATGCTATTAGGGTGTTGATTCAAGCGGTTGCAAATTTTATTATGAACAAAAAGGGTTTTGAAGGAATCAATTTTTCGTTTGAAACAAACGAGTTTATTTTCTATCCAAACTAATATTATATTGAGAATGTTAACAAAAAAAAATTAATTTGTTAGTGATTATTTACGTTGTTGTTGACAGGTAATAAATGATAATGTCAGGCTAATTAAAAAAAAAACATCAAGTTGATCAAGTTGAATTAGTTGGTAAACAATATCCATTCCTGAAACTTTCATGTTTTAGTTTTTTTTTTCAAGATACTTGACCTAATCTTGATCAAGTGAACCTGGTCAAATCTTGATTAGAGGGTGCATTTTGACTAAACGTACAATATAAAGATAAAAAAATCTTTATCTTCATCGATGGCCCGGTGACCGAGTTGTCTATAGCAAGTAATTGAGACCACATCGTCCGCGGGTTCGAGACCAGCGAGTTGCGTGCACATAATTTATTTAATTGTAAAAGTATAAATCCCATCATCTCCCTTACCCCCCCCCCCTCTTCGCAATAGCAATGAATAAACAGGTAATTAATGAAAAAGGTGAAGTTAATTGAAGAAAAAAAACATTAAGTTGATCAGGTAACTTGATCAAATCTTGACCAGGTAGCTTGATCATTTTTTGATCCATTTTTGCGTTACGTTATGATCAGCTCTTGACTAGGTAGCTTGATCAAGGGTTATTCTCAGCAGTATAAAACTGTAAAGATTGAATTTATTTCGTTCGTTTAAATATTCTACAATGTTCGTTGACGCTGACTGCGAACATTACAGTTTTTTTTTTGAGTCAACTGTTTTACGGAGAAATGTCTCGATAACATATTTAGTTTGTAATTATTGCATTTTTTCAACATAAAATTCATACTTCAGCCGATAAAACAGAAAAAAAGCTTTTACATCAAAAAACTAATAATATATATTATTATTTATTAATTAACTTGAACAAAAAAATTAATAGAAAATCATTTTTTTTTTTTTGTCAAAATGTTTCATATTTTTAAATAATAATTAACAAAACTGGTCGTTACAAAGAAAAAATGCCATCATAACACAAAAACTTTTTAAAAAAACAAATTAAATGCAAAGTTTACATTTTTTTTTTAACAGCGGTGGAATTTATTTTAAGAAAATGCAATGATTACATTTTTTCATGTAAATCTCGCATCCTAATTTTTTCAGTACAGCAGTACAGTTTACCGAGAATATACGGATGCTTACTGCGGATACACATGGACTTCCTGGTGCTGTAGCTGTCTACCATCAGTAGTACAGTAAGCCGTGCCTGCAGCGAGAACGTTTTTTTAGTGTATATATATATAGTTGATACCGACAATTTTTACCCGACAGCGTTGTAATATCGCAGTTTTTTTGTAGAAAGGTCGAAGAAAATTTGCTTCATAAGTTCTTCTATCATATTAAACTACCTGTGAATGAATTCGCAATGAAACAAAAGAAAAAATTACGTTAGCACGAAAATTTTCCAACAGTACAAAAAACGGCGCAACAAATGACTCGCAAAAAAATCAAGATGGCGACTTTGTTCTAGACTTAAAAAATCCGTTTTCGAAAACTCTATCGCCCGCATGATCGGCTTTTTTCGCTAAGACCAATAGTTTTTGTGACAAAAAAAAAAAAAAAACCTCAAAATTCTGAAACTAAAACGGCACATTTTTTTTTTTGTTCCATAAAATATGCATCATAGAACAAAACTTTCTCGGAAAGCCTTATACTTTTCGAAGGAGCTTTTTTGAGCTTAATACGAAGTTTTCAGGTTGGATATAACTCGTGATAAAATCAAGATGAAGACTTCGTTTTTTTATTAAAAAACGGTATATTGTTGAAGAACTATCAAATTATATTTCAACGATAATTAAAAATAACCATGGCCCTAGCCGGAGTATTAAAAATTTTGAACGGGTAACGTGGGCCACCCGCTTTAACAAATGTTACCAATATTCTTTTTAAGTTTTAAAATTATTTTATCATCAAAGTAAATAAATTTGTACTTTTTTAATATAAAAGTGAGAATTGTCTTTTCTTGTCATTCACCACAAGGTGGCAGCAGTATAAAATATATACTGCAAAATTAACCCCACTAAATAAACTTGATCAATCCGTGTATTTATATATTCAATTGTATTTATCTCAAGAAATTACCTGACATGTCACGTGTCTTGCAGCTGATTATAACTCGGTATCATATACTCATAATGTTATAAAAATTTTAATTAAAAATATAACAACGTATTATTTGCTATATTATATTTATATATTAGTATTACGTTCAAATCGATAGATTAGTTTGAAAAAATTATAATTTAATATAAAGAACGGTATGCATATTATATCATCAGTCGATAGTTGAATAGGTGTTATTAATCAATTTGGAAAAAAAAGAATTATTTTGTAAAATTGGGTTTGGTATAAAAATAAATGGATGATTCACGAAGTTGGGGTTCATGGATGAGTAACATCAAAATGAGTCTATATACATTCTATTATTTAAAATACGTGTATGTTATTGAATTTTATTGAATTATTCAATACCTTTCTTTTGCCAAATGGTTTGTATGTTGGTCTCCGCAAATGATATGCCATCCTCACATACAATACTATGATTTTAATTTAATAAAAATAAATAAATAAACAATCGAACAATCAAAAAAAAAAAAAAAAAATCAAGAAGTAATTATCTCAGCTATCATGAAATGTCAGCTTTTCATTCTTATTATTTTCGAAGTAACTTTTTTTAAAATCATTAAATAGTGTTTCATGTATATGATACTTATTTTTCAGTTGATAATTTAAAAAATAAAATTAAATAAAAAAATTAAATTGGAAATTTTTGTCATTTTGAAAATCTTGATATTCATTGTTGTAAAATGTATGTAAATTATTTGTTTGCACACATTGTATGTTTTTTTTTTTTTATTTAATTGTATTTCTTATATTTTGATTAATTTTATGAAAATAATTTAACGTAGAGGTTGATGTAACACGAACATCCAAGTTCAAACACGAGTTTCACCGATCAAACTGAGCAGCTACGTCTAGCCCATGGTTGAGACCAATGATTTTGGAACGCATCGCAACCTCATCAGCTAAAAATACATTTTTATAAACCGCTCTTTGCCAAACTATTAGACCTCACGCATCATACACCCTTTTTTTTTTTTATTTTAATTTTTGTTTTATACCACCATTTATATATTTTATAAACTGATGAATAAATTTAATCACTTTTTAAGGTAACTTAATGAAAATCTTTATACTTACTAAAAAGTTTCATACAATACATAAATGTACAAGCAATAATCATAATGTTAATTATTTTAATATTCAAGATTTTATTGACTGATAGATATTTTTTTTTATTTCATTTTTAGTGCTAAAGACAAACTTCAAAAAATTTAAATATGACTTGGTTCATCTCATGGAGGTAAATATTCACCTCCATGGTTCATCTACATATATACTTATATATTCTGATATGTTTATAAAGCATTTGTTTTTTTTTTTTATCACTGATTTTTTTGACCGATTGAGCCTGAGGGTACAACAGATCGCAATCCATTGCTTGAAGTTCTGAAGGCATCCACAAGATGCCGTTGGTCAGTACAATATGTGGGGTTGCCGGTCGGCTGACCTCACAATTACGCATGCTCCGCGTAGGATCCACATTTATAAGTTTGATTTTTTTAATGAGTGTCAATTTAGAATTCGTTAAATAATTAGAAATTATTATAGATTAGGTTAATTGAATAACGGGACAATAATTTAAGATGTGGTAAGTTTGCCATTTTATTAAACACTGAAAATGTTATTGGAAAAAAAGGTTGATTGTTTGGTTGTAATTGGGAAAATAAATAATTTTTGATAATTACGACAGAGGCGTGAGTGTAGGCTTGAGAGCCGCCACAAATATTTAAAAAAAGTAAACTAAGGCTCTGCCCCTAGTGTTCATTTAATAAAAAAAAAAAAGTAAACATCAAGTTTTTGAATAAAATAAATTTGCGGATGTATTAATTGATATGTTGTCTTGTTAGAGGCTTAACATAGTGGCAACTTTTTGTGTTTCCTGAGTTTAGGCTGTAAATAATGTCATTTTTCACATCTAAAAAAATAACTATGGTAAAAATATTTTACTGGTTCTTCTTTGGATTTTCGAAGTAAATAATATTAAATAACGCGGAGTAATCTGGAAAAATATTTTCAGACCTCGACATGGTTCTTTATAAGAAAAAAAAGTCATTTAAATTTTTTTTTTGTCAATTTCATATAAAAATTGATAAAAAAAAAAACAGTTTACAAATAAATTTTAAAACCAATCATCTAAATCATGAAAGAGAAATTAAGCCAACAAATCCACAAAAGAAAACCGTTTACACATTTTACACTCTGCAAAGTATAGTTAATGTAGACAGGAATGTCAGCAAGTATATATATATTCATACAATATATATCTAAATATATAAAATGTACGTGTTTGTGCTGGTATATGTACTTTGAAAAAATGCATTTAATTCCACACACACACACACACTGTTTTAAATTTTTAAAAAAGTTAAAAAACAAAGTATAAAAAAAGAAAAAATTAAAAAAGTCTAGTCATCACTGTTGGCTGGTAGAAAAAGTGTATATATGTATATACTTGTCCTTGATCTTGACTAGACTCATATTCATTTGAGTTGCACATGTGCAAAAAATATTTACTAAAACTAAAATTAAATAAAACATCACTCTACATTTGCATATTATTTGAAGCAAAAAAAAAAAAAAAATCACTCAAAAATTAATATTCAGCCAAGGATATAAGAGAGTGTAATATATATTTACTTATTCATTGTTTTTATTCGCATTTAAAATTAATAAATTTATAAATATTTTTTTTGACAAAATAATTTTTCGATTTAAATCCAAATAGTTATAACAAAAAAATATATCAATAAATAATTAATAAAATATAGTCAAATTTTACTTTTGATAAAATAAAAAATGTTCGAGAGCTATAACTTTTAATGTATAGACATGTATAAAAAAAATTGTAAGCGAATATGTGGGTTTTAGCCCTGTAGAACTGGCTAAACACGGCTAAACTTATATATAGCCCGCGGTGTTTTGCTGATGTATAATGGCAACGTGTTTTCGTCTAATGTACTTTTTTGTAGTGTCCTTGATGCTAAGAGTCTGCGAATGCAGAACTACGGGGTCTGATGGTTAAAAGAGTGAGAAAGACAACAGTAAAAAAAGGTTATAATATTAATAATGATAATAATAAATAATATAGGGCCTTGTTGGTAAGTTTAGAGGGAGCCAATCCACCCCAACCCACCATCACTTTGGGCCTAGTCAAGGTCAGTACGTCATCGCTAACCCGAATGAGAATCTTTCTCTACACTGATGATGGCTTCTATTTGACCCCCCCCCCCTTCTCTTGCTCACTCGCTCAATCTCCTATTTTTTTAAATAATCCACCTTCGTCAGAGCCACAGTCTGCCTTCGCTCATATGTCTCTCACCTTACCTCACCTTACCGCACTTCATTACAGCACAACAAAACTTATTATATACTGCAACTTGTCTGCTTGCTCAAATATTTTATTTCTTCTTTCAGTTATTCTTTTTTATTAACCCACATATATTTTCAATCTGCCGTATGCATATATATATATATATGTCTGTGTGTGCGTGTGTGTGTGTATACTCCAACTTTTAACAATACTAAACACCTTGCAAGATTCAAAATTCCTTAAAGTTAGAGACAGATGGATTATTCATGGTCTAAAAATGTTTCATGAAATATTGCATTGTCTCGATATTAATTTTCATGAATGTTATGACACGATTGTGTCATGTGCAAACATACATATATGTATATATTAATACAAATTTCAAAATAATAATAATAATTTATTTATCTTTTTGGATATTATGGATCAATTTTTTTTTCTATCGAGTGTCTTTTGAGATTTTAGAACTTTTAGCGTACTGTTTCTACATAAATATATCATCGGATTTTAACTTTAAATTATTGATCGTATTTAATTTAGAGTCAACTTATATGTATATTATTATAAGCTTGTAGATCCTCTCTATGTTTATATGTATACAGAGTGACCCAAATTGAAGGATCCATTTTGATTGTAGCAAAAATACAAGCCCAATCAAAAATGGTTTCTTACAAAAATTGTTTTAGATATATATATGAAAAAAAAAGTTTGATTCGGCATTTAAACTATAATAATTAATAATAATATTGTGCAGATATTTCATGATAATGTTAATTATTATTTTAATATTTTGAATATCTAGTAACTTGAAATTATTACGAGTTCAGTTGACGTTTTTTTTTTCTATATATTTATATGGGTAAAGTTTATAGATATTAAAAAGAACCAGGGGGAAATTTATAGTTGTTATCCTTGAAGCTCGTGCACTCTTTCGTTTTGTTTTGGCGCATAGCAGGCCAATGAATAGGAGGGCCTGTTGACGCACGCCTTTTGTAAAAAAAAAAAGTTTAATGCAAAAAAAAATCAGCAAAGTCGCAGTATTAATAAAAATAAAAAAAATCTTCGAGGGAAATAGACACATATGTATGTGATTGTAAAAAATTTCGCACTGAAAAGTAGATAAAAAGTTGTTTTCTTCTTTCTTTTTTTTTAGTCTGTAGATGAACTTTTGAAGCATTATTTTTTGAGATTTTTGGACAATAGAGCCAGTGATGATCTCGGTTAAGATTAACCAAGGTGAGTAGATAATTTTTTTTTTTTTTTTCCTTTTTTCCATCTTTAAGATCAAGGTGTTTAACCGACTTGAAGTGCATACAATGGAAGGATCATTTGCATTGAGATGAAAGTGTCTAGAAGACTGGTCAAAAAAAAAAAAAAAAAAAAAAAGAAAACAAAGAAAAAAAAAAAAAAAAAAAAAAAAAAAAAGAAAAAAAATGCAAACGAAGAATAAAAAAAGAAACTATAAACAAAAAGAGAAATTAAAAAAGAAAGAAAAGTAACTGAAAAAATAAATAAATAAATATAGAAAATGTGAATGGAAACTGAATGGTTTGAGCACAGCTATTTTGACTTACGTTTCTAAGAAATTAAGTAAATTAATTCCACTTAATTATGACTTAAGAAGCTTGGTACTATACTTACAAGTTTAATTTTCATTTTACTCTATTATTTTTTCATTCGTTATAGAATTCTATTATAACAACAAATTTTTTTAACAAATCAAAATATTTAAGGGATTTCGACGATTTTTTTCGTGAGAGTGAAAAACAATATTTTTCCTCTGTTTTTTATCTCTTTCGCACTCATAGAAATATTGTGTTTCCACCAGTCAGCCGCAAGATGTCTCGAGCTTTTTTTCAATATTTTCTCAAATAAATTAGTTTTTTCATACTTTAATTATCAATTATATGAAAACTAAGCTCCAAATCTCTTTCATTTCTTTTAATACGATATCTTTTGTCTTATTTTATAACCCAATAGTCTTTTTTCACGATGTCATTTTTTGGATTGAAGATATTGACATTTTAATGGTTTTTTTTGACAAAAATCGTATTCTCCGTAAGAGCTTATGTTAAAAGTTGTCAACTTTGAAAATCAATAAAAAAAAACGAGCTCCCAAACAGTTACCAAAAATTACATAAAATGTATTAGTATTTGAAGAATCTACTGTATGAATTTCATAACTGTCTTCTTATCGGTCAAAAATCGTCCGAATCCCCCAATTTCGTTTACATATATATATATATACATATATATACATACAGGTGCAAAGTTTTTCTAAAGCAGATCATAACATATACACTTGTGAAACCGAAAAATTTCACTGCAGTGCTATAGGCGTGGAAATATTAATGTAATCAATCAAGCTTTCATGAACATATTAAACTTTTTTTTTTTTTCTAATTATGTACTTTATGTTATTTTAATTCTTGGCGAGAACATACTTTTTTTTTTTTTATCATTTTTACTTACAACAACGTGTTTTCTTTTGGGCACGCCCAAATTGACCAACTGATGCAAGCCATCACGACTCTTCTCAGTGAGTACGTAAGCCCTTCCATTAGTTCTTGCCTGAAATATTTGACCATCAGATATATTTTATAACTTTTTAAATTAAATTTTTATTAATGTAACCGTTCCATCAATAGCAGCATCAAAATCACATGACTCAATACTTTCATATATACATATATATATTTTTTTCAGCCAAATATATTT
Source organism: Aphidius colemani (assembly GCA_030523065.1). NCBI lineage: Eukaryota > Metazoa > Arthropoda > Insecta > Hymenoptera > Braconidae > Aphidius > Aphidius colemani. The sequence goes on from JAPYYR010001819.1 coordinate 10,455, forward strand.
TTTTTCTTTCAGCTTCATCCCCTTTTTTTTTTTACAGAGAATTTTTTAACTCAATGTAACGAGAGTAAGTGAGAGACACTTTTTTGGAATTTTAAGAAAAAAAAAAATGAACAAGTGAGGTATATACCTGCTTTTGGATCTTACGAAGAACATCATACCCTCGTCACTCTACTCGGACGTGGCTCTTGTCCAATCCCCTCGATTTCAACCATCCCATCATTCCCTATATATACCCAACATACATACATACACAATGCACATGTACAGCCATTTTTTTTCTTTTCTTTACATATTATCCGCTCTCGATTTCGACCGCCTAGGTTCTTTGGTCATTTGTACATGTGAATTTTTTTTATTTTTTTCTTTATCCCCCTTAAACACCCTTTTTACCTTCTCTATTTTAATCGTATGCTCACACACCAACCACATAGCAAGATTTCAGAGTAAGAGGCAATTTCAAAGTCGAATACTCATCTTGCACTCCCGTGAGTGCAAGCAAGCTTCTTGGGGGTTTTTTTCTTTTTATTTTCTGTTTCCACGCATTTCCTTGGCAGTATATGTCTATAAGCTTCTCTATACCTGCCCCTATAATACATGCCATCATGAAATGTATAAAAAAGCTATTTTAACCATGTACACAATAGATTTATATATACGTGATGTATACTACTACTTAAAGATTATTATTTTTTTTTTCCTTCTGTAATTCATTGACTTATTCGTTCAATGTGAATATATTCCAATTTTTCCGTTTAGATCAACTTTTTTTTTTCGCTAATTTATTTATATCGTTTTTATTTGATTTTTTTTTCATTGCTTTTCGTTTGTAACAACTCAAGTTTGTTTGTCTGCCTCTGTATGTCACGCAAAGGATGAGATTTTGTACTCTTAAAGGAATTTATTTTCCGGTCGCAGGACCTTGAACGCCATGCACACCTTTATATATAAATCGTTGGCTTTAATAGCCAGGGTAAATATATATATGTATATAAGAGTAAAAAAAGGCGCCGGCAGAATGAAGGGGCAAAAGAGGCAAAAATGAAAAAGAAATAGAGAGTGTATGTCTATGTATATAAACATGATTGTATGGGTATATAATTTCCAGGAATAATAGAGGAACCAGAAAAAAGAGAAGCGAGTACCCATGGAGTTTTGGAAACAAAAAAAAAAAAAAGAAATACATTTATATAAGCCCAAGATATATTTTTGCAATGGGTAAAAATCTATATAAAACACAACACAAGTCAACTTGTTTTTGGTTTTTTTATTTTTTACATTTTTCTCTAATGTTATTTATATGTGAGTGTATAATGTGGGTTAGTCACGAAAGCAGGCGCCATCTGACCAACGTGAAAATTGCTAGGCAATTTTTACTTGTCGACCAATACTGACCTTGAATTTATTTAATAGAAATTTTAATTTTACAAAATATATATTGCACTTTTATAAACTGAATTCATAAATTATGCAGGAGCTGGACCCACCGGCGTTAGTAAAGTTATACAAAAGCGTGATTTTTTTTGTTTTTTTTTTTCAAAATTTGCGATTTCTTTTGCATTATTCCTTCTGTTGACTCCAGACTGAATAAATTCTATTGGTTCATTTTCGTTTTGATAGATATGTGTTTATTATATTAACGATCTTATATTTCTGATGGCAAATTCAATAATTGTAATTATCATAATTATAAAAAAAATATTTAATCGTTGTTTCTACAATTTTATTTATTCAAGTTTTTTAATAACAGTAAGGTATGAATATCTCGAAATGTAATGACATAGTATTCCCATTTTTTTTTTACTGTATAAAATAATTATTAGCTCATTGCAAGTTGCAAGCTTGTAAAACCCAAATCATTTTCACTACAACCCGAGTGGAAATCTGGTCAGGCTAGCTTGATTTGACTTCAGACTTGATCAAAACTTGATCAATTTTGTTTTAACACGGAAAGACTGATCAAAATTCGATCAATATTTAATCAAGATGCTTGATTAAGGATTACTTTATCAAGAATATCTCAACTTATCTTTAGTAAGGCCAGCTTGATCCAAACTTTGGATCAGGGAATCTTTAGCTTCCCGAGTGGAAATTCAGTTCAAGATTTAATCAAAACTTGATCAGGCAACTTGATTTCAGATCAAGTTTTGATCAAGAATTGATCAAAACGTAACGCAAAAATGGATCAAGACTTGATCAAGCTACCTGGTCAAGATTTGATCAAGTTACTTGATCAGCTTAATGTTTTTTTCTTTAACTAACTTCACCTTTTCATTAATTACCTGTTTGTTCATTGCTATTGAGAATAGAGGGGGGGGGGCGTAAGGGAGATAATGGGATTCATACTTTTACAATTAAATAAGTTAAGTGCACGCAAGTCGCTGGTCTCGAACCCGCGGACGATGAGGTCTCAACTTCTAACCGTATTATTTTTTTTATTTTAAAAAGTTTATTTCTGATAAAAGTAAATACATTTTATTTGGTGTTAATTAGACGTAGAAAAAACTTAAAAAAGGGTCTATACAATATATACATGGGCCACCAGTATTTTTTTTCGTTCAGTCTATGATTGTCTAGTTGGTCAACGGGTGGTATGTTTGTTGAAAACTTGAATTTGTATTTGAATTTAAGAAAGTCATCTACTTTCATGAGTATTTTTTTGTCACCTTTGTTTCTTGCCCAGTGGTATATTATTGGTATGTTG